>JAJOZX010000309.1:890000-1077500 GCA_023014485.1 Bathynomus jamesi | reverse complement strand
TACTCATTCATTTCACGTGGTTCCCATCAATCAGCGAAGTTTGGGTGGTAATAGGATGGGTGACCATTAGGGTAAGGCGGGTCATACTATGCATTTTTTTTAAATCAATGGAGAGGGGTGTTCAAATGACATATTTTGGTGTATAGAACACAATTCTGAAGAAAATATTTAATTCTGATAACCCTAACCTACATCATTTTGCAGTTGATTATTATTAAATTGTTGATTATTTTACTATTGTAGTTACCCCAGAATATGTCTTCTCACTTTTTCTATCATGGCTGCTCACGTTATCTCTCTTAGAGCATTGTTCTAACTAATTCATATAAACACATATAATGTAATTCATATAATAATAATATTTAAATACTCAAATAAAAAGGTGTGCCATTCCACTTAATTGTAATTATCATACAGTTTGGTATATGAAATATTTTGACGGTTTTCTGGCGCGCATAAGGCCATTTTCTGAGCCACCTTTCTCAGAGGCTAGAATGTAACGTTTCAGAACATTCTAAAACGTTTTGTGAAATATTTGAAGTGACTCATGATTTATGAAGCTATTTTACCACCTCGGCTTGCAGTGAGGTGGTAAATTTAGTGATTATCTACTGATATTTTTTTTGTTACTGTTCACATGTGAGTATTATTCTGTTATATTTTAGAAAAAGCTATTTCTACGCATATTATAGTGATACATTGAGCAAAATTTAATTAACAACTTTGATTTGAGTTAAAATTAGGTGGTTCATTTTTAGTACAACTGAGCAGTATGAGGCCTGTTTCAATGTTCTAAAGAATATTTTTAGGATGTGTTTCTTTAGTTTTTTTAGAGTACATGAACAAATTATTTGCATTACAGACAACAGATAAATTAGCATTTTATAACATTTTGAAACCAAAAAAGCATAATGTGTTTAGCATTTGCAGATAAATTTGTTCTTGCCCATTTCAGCTCTTTTTTTAACCAAGAATTTTGCGCTGAAAAGAATTAATACCTGTCTGTAGTGGATACTTAACTCTTGTATTATTGTTTTTATTTCAGTGTGAACTCATTAAGAAAATGGCTCAAGTCAGAACAAGGACGAAATCAAGTTCTCATCTGAGTAATCTTGTTGGCACTGGCCGGGAGCTGTTGGTGTCTGAACTGCCAACTGTGAGGGATATCCTGAGGTATGGCATCTACTTGAGGAAGCAAAGTGAAGATGACAGGAGGAACTACCCAGTGGACAAGCTGGTGAGTGACATCTACCCTGGTCTGATTTGTCAGTGGAGCAAAGCTAATGCTCTTTTCAAGCCACCTGTTATCAATGAAAAAGTGACCATCATGTCCAAGCTCAAGGAGGTCTGGAATCAGGCAGTGAAGTTTTCCTTGGGAAGGGCAAACTTGATGCCAAAGAGAGGTTCATTGTCAAGTTAGACAAGTTCTTTGATATTTTGACTTGCAAGTGTCAGATTACCAGTTGTGAGGGGGGAGGCTGTGAGGGCTGTGTTATCCAAGCCCACATTAACTGTTCCTGCAGCAGAGAGAAAAAGATTCCTGTGAAAGATCTTGCCTACATCAAGGGACAGAAAGAGAAGGTTGGAAGTAAGGGACCCCACCAAATAGGGGGTCCTGATCTACCAGAGCACAAGAGACAGGTGAGGACATTGAAAAGGCAGTGGATGGAAAGGAAGGCAGAGAAAAAGAGAAGGAGCAAGGAGGAAAGTGCTGCAGTAGCAGAGAAGGCAGCCAGGAAGGATGTTAAGAGATTTTTGGCAGATGGTGATGAGGATCTGGAATTGGAGAGAAGTGGTGATGAAGATGAGTTTGTTCCTGAAGTTGAGCTCTTCCCTCAAACTGACCCTGAGCCAGCAGCTTCGGCAAAGGTACAGAAAAACTATGATGAGATTCAAAACATTGCCCTTGCTAGTGTAAGGTATGGCATAGGGCTGAGGCCAACTGCAGCGATAGCAACAGCAGCTCTGATTGACGCAGGAATCATCACAGAAAACAATACAAGTAAAGTGATTGATAAGAGCAAGGTCAAGAGAGCACAGGAGAAGTTGATGAGAGAGCTGGGGGAACAGTTCGAGAAGAAGTGCAGGGAGGAGGGGGGGATCTCTTGCATCCTCTTTGATGGGCGGATTGACCTGACCAATGTGATGATGGAAGCTGAGGGCAGTGACCAATCTTTTCCCGCAAAGATCAAGGAAGAACACTATAGTGTTGTTAGTGAGCCTGGCAGTTACTATCTGTTCCACTTTACCCCAGAGAAAGCAACTAAAGAGGAGTCACATGCGGAGAAGATTGCTAAGGTCCTGTTTGCCTGGCTGAAAGAGAGGGGTTATGATAAGACCTTGTTGGCCATTGGAGGAGACTCAACAAATGTCAACACTGGTGTGAAAGCTGGAGTAATGCGGAAGCTGGAGCTGCACCTGGGGAGAAAGCTGGTCTGGTTGGTGTGCAACCTGCACACTGTTGAACTTCCCCTGCGCCATCTCATTGTTGACCTTGATGGCCCTACTCTGTCAGACAAAAAATTATCCGGGCCAATAGGAAAGCTCCTTGATTCTGCTACAGACTTTGATATCAATCCAAACTTCACCCGAATCTCTGTTGGCCCTCCACTGATCAAGCTTCCTGACAAGGTCATTCAAGATCTCTCAACTGATCAATACTATGGCTATAAAATTGTCTGTGCAGTCAGGGATGGAGTACTTCCTGCAGGGCTGGCTCTGTTAGAGATAGGACCAGTAAACCACAGCCGCTGGCTCACCACAGCGAACAGACTTCTCAGGCTCTGGGTGTCAAAGCACGGACTTAAAGGAAAGAACCTAAAGATTCTGCAATTCATTGTGGAATTCATCATTGGAGTGTATTACCCATGTTGGTTCAACGTGAAGGTCAAGCACTCCTGGATCGAAGGGCCTAGGCACATCCTCTTTCAGCTGGACTGCCTCAAGTCCCAGAGAAAGGAGGTGCTGGATATTGTGATGCCAACTGTGAGAAGATCTGCTTGGTATGCCCACAGTGAAGTCATCCTCCAAACACTACTCTGCTCTGAGGATCAGAAGGAGAGGATTGAAGGGGTGGAGAGAATCCTGGCCATCAGGGGAGAGGGGGACCCGGACACTCAGCTGGGGGACTCCTCTGTTAGGAGCAGAAGGACACCTGACATCAATTGTGATGCTTCCAGCATCGGTGACTTGATCAGCTGGTCAGAAGGTGTGTCAGAGCCACCTCTCACCTGCTCTCTAAGCACCTCAGAGGTGAAAAACTTCATCAACACCCCCATGGAGGTGCGCAACTGGCCTTGCCACACACAAAGCATTGAGAGGGTTGTTAAAATGGTGACTGAGGCTTCTGCTAAGTACTTCTCACAGGAAAAGAGGGATGGAGGGATCAGGGCTCAGGAGACCAGCAGGAAGCTGATGTCCAAGTCTGAGTCAAAGCAGGATTTGTGCAACCTGGCAAAGTTCAAGATGTCAGGAGAATGATCTTTGTAATTATAGCCAGTGATATACATGCAGTTCACCTATTAATAAATATATGTAAAGTTGATTTGGCCTTGTCAATATAAATGATTTATCTTATATCTTTTAATATATTATAAAGGGGTTCAAAAGGGTAAAATTGGCAATTTAGAAATACAAAATGATGTAGGTTAGAGTTATCCTATCCAAATAATAAGCTCATATTTGAATTCCCCATGTAAAAACACATAATTTAGACACCCCTGATGGTAGGATTTCCTTCAGATTCATGTTGTCACCTGAGTACGACCCGCCCTACCATTAGGGTGTGTCAATTTTGTCAACTTTTTTTAAATCAATTTTGGTAGTGAAAATAGAGTCTTTTCATGTCAAAACTTGAAATTGGCCAACCAAAATGAAATAAAATAACCCTTACCTACATCAATTTTACCTTAAAGTTTCAGAAATTGACTCTTTTACTAAATAATAGGACATAAATTGATTAACTATTCATCTGTCACAGAATTATCCCACTGATCGCATATGGAGTGTTTTCAAGGTCATATAGTTGTTGTACAATGTACAAGTCAAAACATGAATAGAATTGTCCCTCACTCTCAGTCCTCAGTTGCCTCTTAGATGTCATAGACGGTGGTTTGCTGTTATTGCTCTTGTACCTACTTCATAGTTATTCTACTAGACGAATACTACAGTTTAACTGTAAGTATGGATTATTGATTATTGCAATTATTTATTATTATCATATTCTTCTGTATAATTATGTTGTAATCCCATGAAATATTTTTTTATTGAATTTTAGAACATCGAATGACTAAACTTTGAAACATCGTAATTGATATAAAATACTTAAATGTTTTTCTTCCTTTTCAGATATTCCTAAGATGCTAAAATTGAAGACAAGAGGTCAGTCGTCATGCCACTTGAGCCTGTTAGTCGGTACAGGCAAGGAGCTTCTCGTATCAGAACTACCAACAGTGTGAGACATGCTGAGACTAGGGTTACTCCTTCGTGAACAAAATACAAAGGATAGAAGGAACTACACAGAGAAAGAGCTCATAAGGGACATGATTCCCCCTCTTCTGCATCAATGGAAAAAAGCTAATGTGTTATTCAAACCACCTGTACTCAATCAGTATAGAACTATTGAGCTAAAATTAACAAAGCTCTGGCACAAAGCAGTTGAGACATCACTTGGTAAAGGAAAACTAGCAAAGAAAAATACATTTCTGCACACACTTGATACTCTTCTTGACATTTTTAACTGCCAGTGTCCCATAGAGTTGTGTTCTGAAGCCAATTGTTCTCCCTCATGCAGAAGAGAACCTCACCCTCACATTGATTGTCGCTGTCCTCGTGAGAAGAAGATCCCTGTTTTGGAGCTGGCTTTCATAAAGGCGCAGAGAACAAAGGCAGGAGGCCAAGGAAGTATGCAGATTGGTTCGGCAGATTATTCAGAAACCAAAAAACAGATTGTTATTGCTAAGAAAAAAAGAGAAAATCCGAGAGAGGGAAGAAAGGAAGAAAAAGAAGAGTGAAGAAGCCACCCAAAGAGATGAAGAGCTCTATCAAGAGGTTTCTCACTTCTTTGAAAGCTCTTCCGATGAACAGAAAGAAGCAACATCAGATGATAGCTCCAAAATGCCATCTGAACCTTCGCCGAAGAGAATGAAATACAACACTAAAGACATCTCAAACATTGTCCTTGCCAGTATTCGCCACCATACGGGGCTACGAGAGACTGCAGTGATTGCCACTGCCGCTTGGATAAATGCAGGCCTCATCAGCCGAGAGGATACATCCTTAGTGATAGATCATAATAAGATAGAAGAGCACAAGAAAAAATAATGAAGGAAATATCTGATCAGCATGAAAAAGATTTGAAGGAGGAAGGTCTCTCTTGCCTTTTGTTTGATGGAAGAAGAGATGACACAAAAGTTCTCCTAGAGGTAGAGGGAATGAACAGAAAGTTTCTCGGTCTCATCAAAGAAGAACACTACTCTGTGTGTTCCGAACCTGGTGGCCGCTATTTGTTTCACTTTATTCCTGAAGCAGAAGTAGAAGGCAAGAAACATGCAGAGGCAATTGCTGATCAAATAATATGTTGGCTTCAAGAAAGAAGACTTGACAGTTCACTGCAGGCCATTGGTGGAGACTCAACTGCGGTGAACACTGGATGGCAGGGCGGTGTTATGACGCATTTAGAGAAAAAACTTGAAAGAAGGCTTGTTTGGATTGTATGTGATTTGCACACAGGGGAACTACCTCTTCGTCGTCTCATCCAGGAACTTGATGGTCCTACAAAGAGCAACAACAAGTGGTCAGGACCCCTTGGCAACATGCTAGATGAACCAATGGAATTAGAAATAAATACAAAATTTCCAAAGGTCGAAGTAGGCCCTCCCCTTCCAGTGTTGTCTGAAGAAGTTATCAAATACCTCAGCACGGATCAATCTTACGCTTATCGTATTGTTCAAGCAATCAGATCAGGAGAGTTGCCTCAAAATCTGGCTCTCTTGGAGATTGGACCCGTAAGTCACAGTCGTTGGTTAACTACAGCGATTCGTTTCTGCAGGATTTGGGTTTCCAAACATGCACTGAAGGGCAAAATGCTACAGAATTTGATGTTGATTGTTGAATTTATTATTGGGTTTTATCTTCCTCACTGGTTCAATGTAAAACTTAATCCAATGTGGATGGAGGGGCCCAACCACATCTTGTTTCAATTACAGCTACTGAGAACCCATAGGAAAGTAGTGGTGGACATCGTGTTACCTGTGGTGAGAAGGTCCGCTTGGTATGCTAGGCCAGAGGCAGTTTTGCAAGCAATACTCTGCAGCCAATGTACCAAAGAGCGAACTGAGGCTGTGGAAATCATTCTAAAGCTTAGAGGAAGATCACTAGATGATGACCAGTGGGAGACTGCTCTGTTCAGACAAGGAAGGTACCTCCGATAAACGTCAATGCCACGAAATTGTCAGAATTAGTTAACTTGAGTTCGGAAGTTTTGGAGCCACCACTGACAACATGTCTAACAAACAAAGATTTAACACAACTTAAAGAGGCCCCAATGCAAGTGCCAAAGTGGCCTTCTCACACTCAGAGTGTGGAGAGATGTGTGAAAATGGTCACAGAAGCAGCTAGTCAAGTTTACAGTCACGAGAGGCGAGAAGGCTACATCAAAGCGCAAGTAGCAAGCCGAATGCTGATATGAAGGAACCGCAGCAAAAAGGACATGACTGCATTGGTTACTTTCAAATAAAGACTCTGAATGATATCTTATTGCCACTTTAAATGTTGATAGGATGTTTGCGCACATTTGTTATTTTGTTACGAATTTATGAAAAAATGGAATTTTTGAATTAAAATTGATGTAGGTAGGAGTTATTTTTTATTGTTTTTGAAGCAAGGATATTATTTTGTATGCCAAATGATTACATTAAATTGCTACCAAATCGCATGATTTTTCAATTTAGTCATTTCACCCCCAAAATTGACACACCCTAGTGACCATCCATTGCGACCAGATGATGTAGCGACCCATGGCTCAAAACCCACGTAAAGAGGTCCCCTCCGTCATATGACGTTTGTCGTTACAAAGGAGGTTAAACAATCCCACAAACACACACCTTAAATTATAAGAATAGGTTTTATCACTGAAATTGTAATAGAAGCATTTATGTAAAAATTTCCTGCTTAGGCTACTTATGACTTTTGGGCCACCCTGTACATTTTGAAATAGATCTAGTAATGGGTGTCACATCTGGAAGCAGAAATCAGATGCAATGAATGAAAGGGCATCACTGAAGTGACACTTTGTTACAGTGGGATAAACAAATTGTCGGGGACCCTTTCATTTACCTCACACACAATTGGACAGAGATTTATTTGTGCTTTTACTCACTTGCAAATGACGTTTTATCCTTGGTAAGTTCTTGAAGGTCGATCGGATTAATAATTAAGTAATTAAGATAAAGCCCAAAGATTAACATTGAATACACAGTAAAAAAAGACTTAAGAACAGGTTTGCCTTTAGGATTCGCCTCTTATCATAAAAGACGTCTACAAATTATATTCTTATTCAACACAGAAAAAATACTTGGTTACAACATTGTGACTTAGTTTGACAAACAATCCAATTGAATAACTCAACTATATGGTCTTTCTACCATATAACTATGATTACTTTTCAGATAGCAAATCCTGCATGTATTTGGTTGTAGTTAAGTAATATATATATATATATATATATATATACCACGCATGAATGTTATTTTTTTTAGTTATTATACAAATTGTTTCTAAATTATTTTAGCCACTTTTGAAGTTCTTGAAGTTGTTTTAGTAACCCTGAAAACACACACACACACACACACACACACACACACACACACACACACACACGCAAATAATTTGAAAGAGCAAAGGGCATATATCGATTTATTTAGTTCTTGTTTCTTGATGCAGAAAAGGCTCATATAATTTGGGTAAAATATTTGCGAGATTCCATTCCAAAACTATGGATTTCTTGACTCTTTGGGTGATTAACCAAACATTAATTAGTCAACGAAGATTATCATAAATAAGAGAAAGGAGACATTTTGTAGGAACTTCTATTATGAATTGAAGGAAAAATGTATAATTTTGTAATAATGCATCGATCGCTAAGTACAGTGCTCTTTTTGGACACAATAACCTCTGCTCCATTAAACGTCTTATTACGTGTAGTAAACTTTATACAGAATTTAATGAAATGGCTTTCTTTTTTTAGCTCTAAAACTTATGCTAACGAGCAATGTATTATTACATTAGATACGTTTTTCTCTCAGTAAACAAAAAACAGTGTAACGGATGTTTGTATTTACAATTATTATAATTAAAATAAAAACAAAAACGTTGCACGTGTCTCCAACTGTGAATAAAATATTTAGTCAGCTTCAATATATAAATTATTACGTTTCAATATTTCTTCTTCATAGTGATACCACATCAACAATTTACATAATCAAAGAAATATAATATGTATGAAAAAAACTACTCTTTGGTTTGGGGTAGTCTCATTTCCCGACAGCCAGACGGAACCCAAACAAAAAGTAGTGCAAACGTGCGCGGAATTCACCTTCCAAGCTGGCAACAATCCAAGCAATCCCAGACGTTTTAAGTGCATTTTAGACTCGCTTACAATGCATGCATGCGTCCTCTTTCTTCCCTGTTCGCTTATTAAATAACAATAGTTAAGAAATGGATTAATTATTAAAATAACTTTTAAAAATATTCCGTTTAATTATTTCTTATCTAAACTCGCTCGATAAAAGTTTCAAAGACATTTACGGAGGTGGTATCAGCCATGCGGAAATTTGTTTGCGGAGAGAAAGGGCTTATAATTTTGGGCACTTGTTTACTAAACTTCCGCATTTTAGACTTCGAAAATGCTTAGCAAGAAATTAGTTTTAGGTTCTTTGGTTCTTTGGTTAGCAGTTAAGTAAAATATAGGATCACATATGTAATAAAATGTTTAGCGTTGAGGATAAAACAAATAGGAGAATAAAGAAGAGAAGTACTCCTGGAGGTGGGTAGAAGACAGGGAGGGAGTGCTGGAACTCCCGTTTCTCGTCACTATCCTCTTTAGCTGATCTTTTTCCGTGTCTCATCTACCCTGTGAACAGTCCAGCATACTCTGAAACACACGCTTCTCCCTCTATTCTTTACTACACATACTGTACATGCATTCTACACACTATATAATCTTTTCAAAATTTTAAAAAAAGGGCATCGTGAGCCTCGGAGACCTTAATTAATTTTGGCTCTTTCGTTCTTATATTGCGAAGGGGGGCGTGGGTGCATTTTTGCGGACGTGCGTCCTTTGTCTCTCCTTCCTCCATAAAAAGAAAAAAAAATAGAGCGTATATATTTAGCATTCCAGACATCTGCGTCATATATTTAACTTTGTTTCTAAACACTGGTTGCTAGGCAACGTAACGGAACACAGCTATTCAGCTAAATATATTTAAAACTGTTTTTTAAATATGAAAAGAAAACAGAATTTTACATTCCTTACATCTTAATTAGTTTTTAATATGTAAAAATTATACATATGTTTACCAGACGGGGATGACTGATTATTGTCAAAACGCTCGTGGTAATCTAACCCAGATGTTAGGGCAATGGTCCAGCTCATGGCCTCGGATCTGACCCCTTCAGGGCCCATCTCAGTGAATAAAATACATGCACTTCGTTTCTCGAATGAATGAATGGCAAAAAATATACGAACGTTAGAAATGGGGAAAATGAAGAATTACTTGAGAATTTGAGAAGTGTGAAAGAAAGGTCGAATTAAAGTCAAACGAACTGTAAAACTTTTAGGGGTAAAAAAATGCAAGTTAAAAATTTATAACAGAATATAGTGTTAATGCTTATCAATCATGCTTATATCAGGAGAATTTTTAAATTATGGAATTATACCACACAAGCATTAAAGGCTATTAAAATATTGAATTAATTGGAACCCTTTTATTTATTGGATAATAAATTTCTATAAATTTATTGGTAAATTTCTCTGTACACTTTTTATCTCCCTCTATACAGGGTGGCCACAAGGTCCTTTTGCGTGAAAAACAAGAGCAACATACAGATATGCTGTAATGTCACTGCAAAGGGACTTTGTGGCCACTCTGTACATTTCTGTAGTTTACAGATTTACAGAAACTGGATCAATTTCTGCTCTCATATAGAAGCTCGATCATCAAAGTTTTACTGGTCTACCTGGATAAGGGAAACATCGTGATTATTCTCCTAACACCGCTTCCGGTCGATCAACGATGTTAAGCGATGTTGGGTCTGGGTAGTAGTTGGATGGGGGACCGTCGTTAATGTCCAGATTATGAAGCGACCCGTGGTTCGGATCTCACGTAAAGCTGTAACTCCTTTCCGTCATGGGGCCGTAGATATTGTGAAGGAACTTAAACAACCCCATCATTACCTTACTTGGATAACCTATACTTTATCAGCTGCACCACCAGTGCCAATTTTCGAAATTTTTTGTAGTATTTTTGTATCATCTAAATAAACAAAAGCAAAACAGAAGCAAAAATCGTACTTATAAAGTAGATAATCAAAGTTTTTGGATAAAAATACGTTGATGAGGGATCATACACTGAAAGTGAATTTGAATTTCTAATCATGAGTTCCAACATCTCTCTCTATGTTCGTCTCTTATTATTATTTTATTAAATATATGGGTATGATATTCCTGTGTTCCTCTATTCTTACACACACACACACACACACACACACACACACACACACACACACACATATGTGCGCATCTCTGCATAAGCGAGGTATAGACTTTTCTAAATTTCAAATCTATATATCTAAAAACCAGTTAACCAAACCTATTTTAACGTAACGTAGCTTTAGTGCCATCGAACCATGAAAAACGGACACAACTGAGGGCGCGAAGGGTGTTTTCTATAAAGTCACGAAATGGTGAGGTACTCGCTAAGCTAGCCTAACCTAACTTAATCAAACTTTAACAAATCTAACCTAATCAGGATCAACCTATCTATTTCCGACATTAAAAAATGTTTCTCTAAATTTTTATACACATTTTTTTCGCGTTTCGAGGTACCGAAATTGTTACCAAACAAAACAATTACCAAAATACCTCACCTCAGTACGACCAGTTGCCTACGTGCGTACGCGCACACACTCACACACAGACATATATATACATTCTATTAATAGAAATTAACGGAGTAAGAACGAATGTATACGGGAACATAATACTCAAATATATTAACAGACGAACATGATGTGTAAAAAGTTGTTGCGAGTCGCGATAAAGATAAAAATTCAACATTGAATTCCACTCAATTTTAAGCCAAAAACTGTACACAGATTTATGAGTTCTCCTCAGACAGTTCATTGGATTAAACTGATTCTCGAAAGTTCTACGTTGTATGACATTCAAATGCTACTGTTTAATACGTTCGTCAAAGTAACGCGAGAAAATTGCAACCTGCAACAAACCAAAGTAATACCATGAGAGAACAGTACTACAGAGTAATAACCGAAAGTGTTGTACGTATATGTTACCCACTAAAGTTAACTTTTATGAATCATTTGTTCATAATATACAGGGTGGCGGGGGAAAAAAAAAAAAAAAAAAAAAATATATATATATATATATATATATATATATATATATATATATATATATCAGATTATGATGCAAAAGCCCCCACCTTCAACCCCACGTTAAAAAAAAAGATTTAGTTAATACTGTGTTTACAGTACAGAAAAGCTAAATGAACACGAAATATATTATGTGGCATTTTCTTACGTTTCCTGCTTGATTTCGAGAAGAAGTTGTCGTCAAGTTGACAAATTTGAGGCTCTCGTTTGCTTATTTTGTTTTCAAGTCATTTCCTTAAATTATTTAAAAAAAAAAGACTACTTTGGTTGCAAAAATTAGCACAGTTGACACTATTTCCTTTCTGCAATGCTACTGCTGCTGCTGCTGCTGCTTCGAGCAACTTCTTTTTTTTTGCTAAAAGATGAAAGTTAATATGAGAACAGCAACGTCATATTTATTGTGTATGTATAAATTACTTTTTGTCCTTGACAACGATTGATCGATTGATTTTGAAGTATTACGTAAAGAGGTCGTTAAATACATTTGATCATGTCGTGTAAAAGGATTCTAAAAGGTGTTCATTTGAATTACTTTTGCTATTTTTTTCAAACCTAAATGAAATAGCCAACGACTCTGCACAGTCAATAATTCTCTCTCTCTCTCTCTCTCTCTCTCTCTCTCTCTCTATATATATATATATATATATACACAAAAGACTCCTTAATCCTCGCTCTTTTAACTCCCTACCATAATACTAAGTAGTGTAGTAATGAGGGCATAGGTATAGGTATAGCTATTGAATAAGAAAACTACCCCTGGCATGAAGTATGGAGGTCATTGGCGCTTCGTGCGTGATGTTAGTCAGGAACCCACATTTGATGCGAGACAAATGAGACATGTTTTAAATCACAAAATTAGTCGACATCACTATCACTTAATTCAATTCAGTTTATATATAAACAAAAGAGTAGTTAAATGCGTATTAAGTACAATAACCGCACTTTATTGTATGCCTTTTTCTTTCCCAAAAAGGTAGTTATTTCATTAGAGTCAATTTAAATATAAAAGTGTAACTTTTCCCTTATAATAATTAATTAACGAGGAGGACCAAAACCTGGCACAGTGCTCAGGCCAACTCATGCGGTCCATTACACTAACTTCCAGATTATTATTATTACTTTTCCCTACTTCAAAACAATTAGAAACGTCATAGATTTCACTGCAGCCGCAGAGGACCACTGGTCGGAAGAAGGGGATGCATGAGGTGCCAAAGTACCAGAGCTCGGGCCTCAGGGGAGCTCGGGCTGAAAGATAAAGAAAGAGGTGATCGAGGTAAAGGGACCTAGAGTCAAAGGTAGTACCAGGGCCCGTGATTCCTCTCCCGGGACTTGCAGAAGACCATTTAAACGCTGTTTCAAAACTAAACAATATTTTAAATTGAGGAGAATATTGATGCTTAACTGCCAATAACTGTTGGTTACAGAGAGAAATTATCCGAACCAATGATTATTTACTTATCTTATGATAATGATAAGCTTTATTGGCAAGATATAAGTCCCATATCATTATCTTATGGTTTAAAACTTGTATTAAGGTAATAAAATTCATTGAGTAGTTTTGACGAAGAAACGTCATCTATCTACCTATCTATGTATCTATCAACCTTTCAACCGTTCAAATATTTCGTGCGATGATTCCTCATTTCATGAAGATGCCCCTCTTTTCATATATATATATATATATATATATATATATAGAGAGAGAGAGAGAGAGAGAGAGAGAGAGAGATATGATAAAAGTAACTGTACCAATATTATTCTATACTTTGTATTTCATAAATATACTGTGTATATATATATATATATATATATATATATATATATTCATGAAATACAAAGTATAAGATTATATTTGTGACACATTTATTTGGTGGTAACCTGCTTTCACTCCTCTCAAACGAATTGATTTACAGGATTATTTAACCTAAATACAGATAAACGTAATACAATACATTAACTAATACCCGAAATTAATCGTTCAATGAAGCAAATGAGATAAAAAAAGTTGCCTTCGACTTCAAGATTCGAAAATCGGAGAAAAAATTTTACTATTATTATTGTATAACTTCCAGAACTGTCAAAGTATTACAGTTTCCATGTTTGCTTGCTTGCTAGAGACAAGCGCCGACTAAAAGTCATTGTTTGCCTTCGAGCATGATGTAATTAGCGCACTTATATATGATAATAGTAAAAAAAAAATATATATATATATATATATATATATATATATATATATACACACAGGGTGTACATAAAGTCAGGATCTATTTTGGTGAAGCACTTGGAAATTATATGGAATTCAATCATAAAATGATAAAGTGGTAACATTTATTAAATAATTAAGAGTAGGATTCGACGTGACGCCCATCAGTATCCCTGCACAGCTCAAATCGTTCCGCAGCTTTTCTAAACACATTCTGGAGCATTTGCGGGGTTATGTTATCTGCAGCAGTTCGTATACGTGTACGTAAGTTTTCAAGACTCGTAATCTTCGTCTGATAGACGTGCGATTTGATAAAGCCCTATGCAAAGAAATCTAAAGGGGTTAAATCTGGTGATCTCGCTGACCAAGGTCTGTTGCTTCCGCGTCCGATCCAGCGATTTGGAAAACGTCCATTTAGATAATCCTGAACAATTTTGGCATAGTGACAAGGAGCACCATCATGTTGATAGACGACGGGGATAGGATTGTTAGTACCGTCGTCTATCAACATGATGGTGCTCCTTGTCACTATGCCAAAATTGTTCAGGCTTATCTAAATGAACGTTTTCCAAATCGCTGGATCGGACGCGGAAGCAACAGACCTTGGCCAGCGAGATCACCAGATTTAACCCCTTTAGATTTCTTTGCATGGGGCTTTATCAAATCGCACGTCTATCTATCAAACGAAGATTACGAGTCTTGAAAACTTACGTACACGTATACGAACTGCTGCAGATAACATAACCCCGCAAATGCTCCAGAATGTGTTTAGAAATGCTACGGAACGATTTGAGCTGTGCAGGGATACTGATGGGCGTCACGTCGAATCCTACTCTTAATTATTTAATAAATGTTACCACTTTATCATTTTATGATTGAATTCCATATAATTTCCAAGTGCTTCACAAAAATAGATCCTGACTTTATGTACACCCTGTATATACGTAAACTAAATCTGTAGTCCTTGGAAAGAAGAAGAGAGAGGTACACCATAATCTACATATGAAAATGATCGAAAAACTGGTACCACACCTAAAACTAAACCCAATTACCATTCAAACAACACTGGAAAATAGGAAAGGCAGAATGTGTAGTGTTCCCAAATTAAAGGCCCGACAAGGGACCTCCTCAACTCTGAAGGAAAATAGCTTGGTGTCAGGGGGCCAAGACTTTTCAATCAGCTTCCAAAGGACCTCAGAAACGTAACGGGGGTCAAAGTTGAAGTCTTCAAGAGAAAACTGGATGCCTGGCTCAGGACGGTACCATCTGAGCCGGGCGTGCCTGGCTATGTACGGTGGAGAGCGCAAGAAAGCAACTCGCTCCTCCACCAAGCCAGACCTAGAGGCGGAGCCACCAGCTTGACCTCCGTGTGAAGAGAGACCAACGCACGAAACAACATAAGGTTCATAAGGTAAGGTATATATATATATATATATATATATATATATTTTATTTATATGTTACGCCCAAACATCGAAATCGCTCAGTGAGCGAAAAAAACAGCCACAACGCGTTGTAGATGCACCAAAGTGACCACACACCGATGTTAGATATTTTTTCGCTTCATGGCCGTTCTCAAACAACCACAACGCGTTGTGGATAATTTGAAACGACCACACACCGACCTAAAACTCGTACTCATAACGATTGGCATAGATTTTCCCGTTATGCTAGGTTAGGTTTGCAATATCAAATTAATGCGTACAGAGGTAAGACCAATGTTTTCAAAAAAAGACAACCTTGGTTTTCTACTGAAGATACGTCTGTACAGTTAGGTCATTTGATTGTTGGCAATACCTCTGGTGTTGAAAAATATAGTAATGTTTCTCCTACTTTTTATTTTAAGACTACTTATTACATTAGTTTGAAACAATATTTGGGTTTGTAATAAATTTAAAAAAGTGCAATTAGCTTTTTTATCCTTTACATTAGTCCTTTTAGCTCCGGCTACGCAGGCAAGGTAGGTACATTTACTCAGTATTATTACCTGTATAATTTACGTCTCGGAGGTACGGGGGCGGAGCCCCTGTAGTGCTCCCATTTCCCCCTTTTTTTTAAGCGTTTTTTTCCTCTAAAAAATTCCGGTAAGAAAATATGATAGCGTCAGCGGTTGTTTACATCATTAAAAGAGTTTTACGTCATTAATTAGTTTAATCGGTGAATACGTCGATAAATATACGTCGTGTTTATATCATTTCAATATACGTCGTGTTTAAATAGAGTTTGATGAAATACATCGGTGTGTGTTCGTTTCAAATCGTCCACAACACATTGTGGTCATATCCGAATCGTCCACAACGCGTTGTGGTTGTTTGAGAACGGCCATGAAGCGAAAAAATATCTAACATCGGTGTGTGGTCACTTAGGTGCATCCACAATGCGTTGTGGCTCTTTTTTTCGCTCACTGAGCGATTTTGATGTTACAGTCAAAGTGTGTAACCAGCCATTTCGTGTAATGGCTGAAACTTTTAGTCATTTCGCGAAATGGCTGTTTCACTTGGTCATTTCGCGAAATGGCTGTTTCACTTGGTCATTTCGCGAAATGACTAAAATCTTCAGCCATTACGCGAAATGGCTGAAATTCCACCTTGGTCATTTCGTACAAGATCATTTGCCCGGTTAGGTCAACTGTATGCCCGGTTAGGTCAACTGTATGCCCTTGACAATTGGTTAGGTTAAGTTGTGTTATTTTCGTTAGTTTTAATGAAAATAACACGACTTAACCTAACCAATTGTTAAGGGCATACAGTTGACCTAACCCGGCCTTCAATGGCGGACATCGGAATAACAGTGAAGGCTCGGTTAGTATTTGAAAACCTCTATATTGAAAATTCAAATTCACATGTGTTCAAATGTTCAAATGTGTTCAAATGTGTATTTGAAGAGTGTTTCTCACTTATTTGAACAGACCTGTGGATGTATGTATGTTTTAGCAGATTTAGTTAGTTAAATAAAGGTTTCCAATTTTATTGTGATGTTTGTGATTTCTATGAATTCATGACAAAAGTCATTTTAGCCATTTCACGAAATGACCAAGGTGAAATTTCAGCCATTTCGCGTAATGGATGAAGATTTTAGTCATTTCGCGAAATGACCAAGTGAAACAGCCATTTCGCGAAATAACTAAAAGTTTACGCGAAATGGCTGGTTACACACTTTGACTGTAACACACACACACACACACACACACACACACACACACACACACACACTATATATTGTAAAATGCAATTTATTGCCAAAAATAAAGCATTTGTATATGTTTATAACCAACATTAATTGTCTTCGTCTGCGTGTAGTTCTCTTATAAGAGATTTTGTAACTGGTTTTGTCTGCATAAGTCGAAATTTCGAAAATCATTTATGTGTCAACAGTAAAACATCTTCAAACCTGGCACGGGAGAAAACATTCAAAACATTGACTAATTAAGACATCGCGCTTATTGCCGTTTTCTCTTAAAGATTGCATCATCACTTAAACTTGAAACGTTGTATTATCTAACATGTTGTATCTATGTATGTTCTTGACGTTTGTCACAAATGGCGGAACAAAAGGGAAGGAAACTTACTTGAATCAGCAACGAGTATGAAAGGAAGAGGATAATCTCCAGAATGTGTGAGAGCCACGTCGCTGATTGAAACTCCGGGAACCTTTCCCTCCGTCACCAATGAAGGAAAACTGCTTCGTTTCATGACTCCCTTCGGTACCTCCGTCAAGTCAAGCCTCGAAAGGATTTTTGCCTTTACGAGCTCCAGTCGAATCTGTTTGATTTCGCCTTCTGTGAGAACTCCATCGTGCTTGTCTTCGGGAGGTCGGATATGCCCTTGGCACCAAGGACACCCTCCAGCGGGCGTTGCTTCAGGCACGCTGTGGTTACGTTCGGGGTCAGAGGGCTTCTCGGCAATACTGGGCGCAAAAGCGTGAAGAGGGACTCGAAAGGTGAGAGATATCTCTAAAGAGAATGATATAAGAAGAAAGATGGCCAAAACAATCTTCGATGAGGTTGCCATGTTCGAGTCTGAACCACGTGGTAATAAACAAAGAAAAACTACTTTGCACAACCTGTTTGGTCACTCTCTGAACTATCACTGAAATGATCTCAAGTGTTACTTCTTTAAATACCTTTGATCTCTCAAATTGGGTGCCACTGCTGTTGTAAGCAACACCCAATTTTACATCATTCATCAGTCTTCTGATGCAGCCTTTTTTAAACTTAATCCTTCATGAATAGATATTATTACTTTTGTGCCCCAAGCTCCGTTTCTGATAAATAACTGTCTGTGGCGAATGTAATAGTTTATATAAACAGCAAATTATAATCATAAAAAATGTAGCAAAGTATCGTCACTATCAATTGCCTGTCATAATACGTGTTTATGGACAGTATTTTCGAATTGAAGGAGAGAAGAAATTTATTAAAATTATTACTATTTGTTTTGAACAAAAAACGTTTTTATAATAAAAACAGAGTACGACTATAATTTATAATTTGTCATTATACGAATGTGATTTTCATAAGTTTCCATTTCCATACAGGTATACAAGTATAGAGGCGGGGCCACCAGCTTGACCTTCGTGTGAAGAGAGACCAACACACGGAACCCGAACGAGGTTAACGAGGTATACTAGGTCGAAGACATATGCATTGCAATAGATAGATAGATAGAATAACTTTTATTAATAATAATAAAATAAATACATTTTTCAATTTACAATGACATGAATAATTGTGAAGCTCGACTATTTATTTTATTTAATTTGGCCCTTAAGCTTTAGGCTTTACTGGGCTCTTATTAAAAATAAGCAGCTATTGTTATTAATTAATAATAATAAATAAATAAATAAGTAAATAAGTATTATTAATAGTTAAAATATGTATTACAATATTATACAATATTAATGGGTAATATTAAACAATATTAGTTGTATCATCTGCAAACATTATATAAATTAATGTAAAGTAAAATGAATTTCAATCCACGAATTAATTATTCATACATGAATACATTATGTGTACAATTGTAAACTTCTCATTATACCAATTTATATCACATAGAGATTTAATTATATTTATTTAATTAAATTTTAAATGCTATATACTTGAACTTAGTCTACCTGTCCATTGCTATTACATACATACATACATACATACATATATATATATATATATATATATATATATATATTATATATATATATATATATATATATATATATATATATATATATATATATGAAAACTTTAATAATTCAAATATGAGACAAAGATACAAAATAATAGTATAAAATCACTGCATCAGCGAACGTATTTCTAATTATATACAATATGTGGATGTCTGTTGAAGATATGTTTACTGTAACATTTAATAAAATTTTTTTATCCTTTTTATGGTATGAATGCAACACCATGAATAATAAATTCCGTCCAAAGTTCAACTTTACTATTCCTCTGAAATATATGAGAAATTAAACTGAGAACCTCTATTGTTTACAACCCTTAAAAGGACTTCTAGATGCATAAACAATGCCATTTGAAAGACATTTAATGCAGAGCAATTATTTATGAAGAATTGAATCCCATTTCATTGTATTTCCAACGAGGAACTCTTTATTCAAGACGAACATCCGTCGCCCAAAGATTTGTAGGAGTCTCGCGTCTTCGCATTAATTTGCGCTCGCCCCTTCGATGCCCCGATCAAAGGTCTTCAGCCAAAGTCCGAAACGGCATCTGAGAATCAAAGGGCGTCTTGGGCATACCGTTGGGCATAAGTAGTTTCAAATGATGGGAATTTGCGGAGAAATAAAGGCGCATAGGACGGAATAAATGAGAGTACAAAGTTCTGAACTAATAACAATCAGCGAAAAGGACCACACACTGGCACGGCACTCAGGTCAACTAGTGAAGACCGTTGCTCCCACTCTTGGATCATTATTTACTAACACAATCGGGAGTCGAACCCCGTGACCTCAGTGTCTTCACTTCGCTAACAGAGAAACGGAGTTACCAATGAGTTACAGACCCTGGGAAGTTCTGGACTACCAAACATCATAAGATCTGCTCTGAGTTACTCCAAGAAAAAGTAACAATAATAATAATAATAATAATAATAATAATGATGATAATAGTGTCTGGGCTGTTGAACTTTCGACGTAACGACAAAGATCATGTGACGGAGGGGATCTACAGCCTTACGTGGGATCCGAACCACTTAACGGTCGCTACATCACCAGAAAAAAGAGGACTGTCACTTTCCAATGATTAAACAAATTTAACGTCGCCTAACCTTGCTGATCTAACGAGAAGCGGTGTTGCGACGTGGCCACGATGTAGCCCTGCAAAAGTAAAAGTAGAGAGGAAGCTGAAGGAGAAAGTTTGTACTTGTTAATTAATTAAGTATAAATATACTATTCAAAACATAATAAAAAAACAAAGTATAAAGTAATGGTAACGGTGTAATGGTATCGCATCTGACCGGCAATCGGAAGATCCCGGGTTCGATTCCCGGGTGGTTACCTCATTTTTTCATTTGTTTCGTTCGCTCTCTCTCGTCTTGCGCGGAATATCTCCTATACAAGCGTCGTTCTTTACGTTATTTATACTGCGTGTTCTTTGCAGTTGAATGTATATAATGTTACGGCATGCGGGAGGTGCCCCCTTGGGGCATTGGTTTCTGCGAGTATGTAGAAGAATTACGGCATTTGGAAGAGTGAGGCCCATGGTGTAATGGTATCGCATCTGACCGGCAATCGGAAGATCCCGGGTTCGATTCCCGGGTGGTTACCTCATTTTTTCATTTGTTTCGTTCTCTCTCGTCTTGCGCGGAATATCTCCTATACAAGCGTCGTTCTTTACGATATATATATATATATATATATATATATACCGGGTGTCCGAGAATTATCTGTACAGTTTTTGGCTGTTATTAAAAGTCAACCATGAAGTGTAGAAATTCCAGTGTTGTCCCATTTTACAGAGAAACTCATTAAGTTTTTTCTGATAACAAGTTTTGATAAGTTTTTTCTTTTTTGTACGCGGGTGACAGACATTGATGATTTAAAAGCAAGAATCACAGCTGCTATTGAGCGAATTGATGTGGATATGCTGCAGCGTACATGGCAACATTTGGATTATCGATTGGATGTTTTGCGAATCACTGATGGTGCACATATCGAATGTTTGTAACAACGTTACTTTAATAAAAGAAACTTTTGAAAATACAGATTCTAAATAATCTTGTTTAAGAATTTTACGTGTGTTATCAAGAATTTTATTAAAAAGATGAAATTGTACAGATAATTTTCGGACACACTGGAATTTCTAAAAAAACTTGTCAAAACTTGGTATCAAAAACGACTTAATGAGATTCTCTGTAAAATGGGACAACACTGGAATTTCTACACTTCATGGTTGACTTTTAATAACAGCCAAAAATTGTACAGATAATTCTCGGACACCCTGTATATATATATATATATATTAGGGTCCTGCGAATCAATTTTTTTCGAATCGAATTTCGAATCGAATCAAGTGTACACATATAGATTAAAATGTTTCTACACACAATTAGTAATAAGCATAAAATTAATTAAATCTTCTTGAGAACAAAAGACAAAGTAAATCCTTCTAAAAAAATGTATTAAGTATTTGATGATGAGGAGGAACAATGGTATTAAAGTATGATAAAAGTGTTATTGCGCTAGAGATTGGTCTCAATATATAGATTGAATTTAAGCTAAGTAAAAAGAAAAGTGTTTATTTACGAAACTGTTCTTCAAAACAACATCACTGATGTCGTTTACCAGACTTAATGGTGATTCGAAAATATCGAATCGGAGCACACGCTAACGAATCAAATCGATTCTCTCTCCCGATTCGAAATCAAATCGAATCTCGAAGCTTCGCAGGGCGCTAATATATACACACACACACACACACACACACACACCACACACACACACATACACACACACACGTAACAAAAATTTATGATGGCGTTATTAAAGTGTCCTGCCAAACATTTCAACATTAGTGAAAGGTTGCACACATGTTATCAAATGACATTTGAAAACAATAACATTTTTAAAATATATTTAATGCTTAAAATGTGTAAATGCTGTTTATAATGTTTTAACAACATGAAAATGTATGGTGTGGGAAATGTTGTCATAACATTTTTATATAATGTTTCACTAACGTAGTTAAAATATTTTCATAGAGTTATAAAGTTAACGTCACATTTTAAAAACATTTTAAACCGTTGGTTTTTTAAATGTTTCAATATAAGTTTGGCTAACCTTGGTTTTGCTTCCACCCGAATTGTTCATTCTGACGAAGGTCAAGCTCGTTGCTCCACTTTAGACCTACAGTTTAACGCGGAATTAGAACCACAACCTACCACGGGTGGTCAGAAATTACGAAGTCCTTGCCCGGACTCGATCTCACGACCTCCCGATTAGCAGTCAGTTTCTTGACCACTAGGCCACCCAATCATCATTGGTTTTGCGTACTTTTAATAAATACAGTAGATAGTACATTGCAAAATGATAGGAATTAAAAACGTGATCAATACACAACAAAGTATTATTTGTCCAACCATGTGTAGTTTTTTTTAATCTATATGTTGATTTAAAATGAGTGTATTCATCACCGTAGTGTAGATATATAATTGAAAATTTGCTGAATAAAATAATATTTCATTTGTAACTCCCACATTAGAAATTTATGGCTATGCCATTGTGTGTATATATATTTATGCTGTATAGGGTATGATATAAAAATGATGATTATTTGATGTTAGAGTATTAGTATTATACGTGAGAGAGAGAGAGAGAGAGAGAGAGAGAGAGAGAGAGAGAGAGAGAGAGTTACAAGTACAAGAGGAAGCCTCAAAGACCTTTCGGTCCACTTGGAGAGGTTCCTGTTATTAAACTGGTTTATTTTTAACCTATTCTAACAATAGTAGAAAATGGATAGAAAAGCTCTCTCCCCACCCTCCACTCCCTTCCTGACAGAGGCGGGTATGGAAAAAGGTTGAAAAAGTACTTTAACCCTGGAGAAGAAGCCAAGGAAATTTTACAGGGAAGAGGAAAATATACTGTATAAGCTAGCTCTACGATTACGCTATGCACACACACACAGATCGTACAGTGGATGGCACTGCTGTATAATCTAATCAATAATACACTTTTGCCGATCGCACATCAACTACTTGATATCGTCACAGAACCCTCGAAAATATGGTTTTGATTTTATGCAAAATATTTACAGCTCTATTTACCGAGGTTTCGGTCCAGCAAAGACCTCATGACCCACTTCAGGTTAGTCCCAAAATGATTAAAGAGAGATAGATAAAGGTTAAACTCTCCATGTCCACACCCACATAACCGCAAAGACATCACGCCGGCAAAGTAATGAAATGCTTCTGCAGGAAACGGGTGGAAACAGGAATTAAGAACATAAATCAGATTTTCCACACCATGCCCTCACCTGTCACGTGCATCCAGCCACCCAAGATATAAAAGAGAAAAAAAGAAATCGTGACGGTATAAACGCAACTCTCCCTCACTTAATCCACACAACGCATTTTTAATTTTTTTTATGAAATTGTGTTTCTACGAAATATTTTCTACTCTATTCTTAGACATATTAACAAGGCAGGCAAGTGTATGAGCGTGATTTCCATAACTGGATGTGTGTTATGTGTATGTGTCTGCCAACTCTTTGAATCGCCGAGTTTCAACTTGGGTCTCCCACCGTGAAAGGTGTTTATGCAGCAAGTGATATATTGAGTCATTCATACTTTGCGGTGTTGTGCCACCACGAGAGTAGAGAACATCTATTTCTGGCGAGGAATATCAGTGGGAGGTCCCCTGTATCTATCCCCATGTACTTGTCCCTTATGGAGAATGAAAGTGTTTCGTGGGTGATCATCCGTTGTTGCTACGGCGAATTCAAGAGTCTCCCACTTAGATGCGTTTATGAGGCAAGTGATAAAAAAATGAGTTGCTAGATGGTTGACCATGCTAAATGGGGCACAATCAACCAGAGACGTCTCTCTAAAGTGTAGTGGGGGAAGGAGAATTAAGTGTAGGAGAAAGTGTTTAAACGAACTCCCGTAGGGTTACGTTATAATACTATTTTCTTAAATTATATTATATGTAAAGATAGTCTTAAATCCTGAAGAGAGGAGAGAGAGAGAGAGAGAGAGAGAGAGAGAGAGAGAAAATATACGATTTCCAAATGAACTTTCATTGTTTACAAATCTATATTAAACAGAATCGAGAGTCGATAAAAAATTAGACCATTAATTTAAGACTTTTATTCTAAAAAAGTGGGTCCTATTATTTCTCATTTAATTTTCTTCTCAACAAAATTCTTCCAACATCTGACATAAAACTGTAAATATAAAATACAGATTGAAAAATAAGAGTATAACACTAACACAATTGTTTTATATACGCTTCGAAGTGCATGAATGTGTATAAAAACTATTTATAAAGTATAATATTTAATAATATATATATATATACATAAATTATAATTCAAGTATGTAAGAACGTGTTTCTTGTAATGTAAAATAATTTATATAAAAAGTTTATCTCAAATCGAGAGTAAAAATAGGATTAAAAAGATGAGAATTCTTATTATAAATAAACCCATCCTTTGTACACGTGATATTATTTGTCCGTGCTTTACTTAATTATATATAATATATATATATATATATATATATATATATATATATATACAGGGTGTAAAAAAAGTCCTTACTCATTATTAGTATATATATATATATATATAATATATATATATATATACAAAGTGTAACATAAGACCCTACTCATAGGATATGCTCGAATTGCATACCAGAAATTTGTTTGCACGTAACAAAATCCGCATCCATTGGATATTTACGCATACTTTATTGAGTTTTATTTTATTGATCTGACGCCATTAGATTTATTTCCTTTGGGGTGTCTGAAGTCAGTGGTATTTGCAGTTGCAATTCAATGTCACGATTCCTTGAGGAATCTAAGTACAGTTGGGGTGGAACTAATAGATATTAATGTACTATATAAGGCTGTTCCAGAAGTCATCACCCCATCTGAAGTAGCTGTAACCTTAATTTAATTATTGTTTTTTTAATTTTTTTTCCAGATTGTAGAAGATCAACCCCAATAATTTGAAGATGGAACACTACACACCACAACATAATTCTAACGTAATTCTAAATAAAATAAATTATTTCCGCTTTCTACAGTGTTGTTTTATTGGTTCAAAAGTTATAAGCAAAACAAATGGGGGTGATGACTTTTGGAACACCCTGTATATATTAACCCTTAATTTTGTCTCAAATTTTAAATAACTTTAAATAACTTCAAATAACTTAATTTGTAAAAGTCTCCTACGTATTGTGCGACGTTATGTATTCTTAAGTAAGTTTAAAACTGGAAATTAATCTTGAAATTATTTAAGGTAATATAGGATTTAATCGGTTATCAAAGTCGGAATACTGTGAGCTCCACTTACGGCCCAGAGTGCTCTGACCCTCGTATCCGACTGTACATATAAGGCGTATCGTGTAACGATGTGTTTTCATTTTGAGACTTATCCACTATACAATGACTTCAACCATAAAGAAATCTGAATAGTGAATCTGAAAAATCGAAACGATTCAAGGGATTAAAATTTACCAAATTTCGATCAGTTCCAATCTCTGAAGAAGCCAATATATTTTGGATGAAGGCTGGGCTCAAGTTGCAAAGGTCTGGATTCGATTCCCACTGTCACCGTGATTAGATTTGGGCAGTCCACTTTCTTTGTGATTGCGTATGGTCATGTGACTTACATGACTCATTTCTTGTTTTTTTTTTTTAATTAAAATCAGTTATTTATTTTCTAGTATTTCATGCAGAGTATATAATAATACATGCGTTTCACTATTATATAATTTGCATGGCTTAAGTGGTTTAGATAAGAGATCGTCGTTTCATTTTTGTGATGTCTATAAAAGCCGTTTTATTTATACAGTATTTAAGCCATATATATATTTTATGCAATTTATTGTTGGTGATTGTTTGGAGTAATAATAAGTCCTTGTCTGAATGAATGATTGCTGTGTCAGTTGCGTAACAGGAAATGTTAGTCAATGAGCGGTAGAAATCATTTATGCAAAAGAGGAAGAAAATTGGTGCCAGGATACTCCTTTGGGGAACTCCGTGGGATGTGTATTTTGTCTACGAAGTGTGAGAATCATGTGTTGAAAATGGGTCCTGTTACTCAAGTATCATATGAACAGAACCATTTTGATAGTAGTTCCTAAAGCTGTAATGTTCGATTGTTTTAAGTATATCATGGCACTGTGTCAAAGACTTTAGCTAGATCAAGTACGATGATTATTGACTTTTTTTGTCATTCAGATCGCTATAAGTTTTAATATAGCAGTCATTGCGTCATTGTTCGTGTGTTTATATAGAAAACCGAATTTTTGTTTGTGTAGCCTATTATTTTGTGTTCTACGTTAAATTTTAGCATTTGATTATACATAAATTTCTCGTATAGTTTACTGATGACTGGAAGGACGGAACTGGATATTTAGTTTGAGTGTGAAAATTTATCACCTTATTTAAAAATAGGGCCTTTTTAAGGCAACCTGGGAAAGTATCGTTCTGAATGGAAGAGATTAATGTGAGTCTTAATTAAATTCGCCATTATTTATAAATTCTGTTTAGAATTACTGTATGTCTAGGGTACATTTTTTTAGTTTTCAACTGTCATACGGCTGTTATTAAATCGTCTGTCTGTCATATTAAGTGACGAGAAGAAAATGTGCGTTAGGGAAGGCCCTAGGTACTTGTCGAAGGACCGTGACATGGGTGGGACATTGGACTTGAATTTAGCTCCCACTTCAACGTCAAATTAATTGAAAGTATAGGGTAGCCACAAAGTCCCTTTGCATGAAAAACAAGGGCAATATTCAGATATGCTGTAATTTCACTGCAAAGGGACTTGTGGCCACTCTGTATTTATAATATTTGCCGAGTCTGTATGAGTTTCTTAATAATTATTAGTGTTTTGGGTATAGAGGGTTTGTTTTTTATTTATTGCTTTGTTTTTTATTAATTGTCTGGAACTATATAAGTTTACGTTTATAGTACGCTGAGAATAGGTCAGGCCCCGGGAGCTGATCGGCACTCTGACCGTGCCACGCAACAGGCCGTCGACTGCCAGTCTGGCCAACCGTAGACAGCCCGCTGCACGGAGATTTGAGGAAGTTTGGCCACCAGCGCGTTGATGGTTTCTGTTTGACGTCGCTTCTTCTTCGCGTTGACGTGTCCCGCGCTGGAGAATACAGCCACTGTTTGAAGTTTCCTCGTCAGCTGCTAACACTTTTTTCACGTTCTAGCTAACTGTTCAGAGGTTTTTATAAACAAATCTCAGTTTTCTGCTCAAAACGGCTCTTTCTAATTTTAAAATTGATTATTCAAGGAAGGAAGATGTTGACTTCTATTTTGCGGTAACAGTTGATGATATTTATGTTACTTTATTGATTAATGAAAATGATTAGGCTCTTCAAGTTATAAAAGCTTTCTTTCGTAATAATTGATAAATATGAAACACAAAAAGTATATGCAAACAGGATGATGATGCTTAGACTACTGAAGTTGATGAAGTTTTCTCTTTCTCATATATTGTATCGACGTAATACTGTAAATATATTTCAAGTTTCTGCATAAATAAACTTGTGTTTCACAGAAAACAAAGACTTCCCTCAATCTTCTATCACATCCAAACAGTGCCAATAGAACACCTGCACACAGAAACAAAATTACTGAACTTTAGGGAACATTTAGACATGAGGGGAACACAATTCGTGGCAGCAGCGACAACTAACCCACAACACCCTTGCCACTACATGTACAATCATGCACCAACACCTCGCACCATTAAGGTAACACCAGAGAGACATTATAACCAAATACGCCATTCCATACCACGCCCCACAGACACCACACAGTAGAGAAAACACATACACACACACCTAACCCACAAAGCACTAACACGACTCGGTCCGAATGCGGTCCTAGGTGCGAAGTCGCCACCCATTAACAGGTCAGAGATCAGCCTGAGCAGATCGGATCGAGTTAACTTAGCACGAATAACCACAGACTAGACAACTCCACAGCCGACACCTGCCACCTGTGCCAGGACACACCACAAACAATTGAACACATTATGACAGACTGTACCACTCTAGCACAACAACGAACACAACAAATCACTAGTGCGCTGAACCTCTGGTCCACTCCGGAGAGGGCGATCGGTTACCTGCGTGCCGCCGGCTTGCTCGATCAGGGTAGGCTGATCGGCTAAATAACAACAACAACGTTTATAGTAATTAGATTTTGCTTTGAGTATTAATGAATTAAGTTTGCTTCGATAATAAGTTTATACTTGTTCCGGAAGTAAACCTTTCGGATCACCTGAAGATCAGGGTCCCCAGCTTTCTTTAGTTAGCCTTATAAGACTAACTAACGAAAATATTACGACCTAACCTAACCAATCGTTAGGTCAACTGTACGCCCTTGACGACTGGTTAGGTTAGGTCGTGATATTTTCGTTAGCTAGCCTTATAAAGCTAACTAAAGAAGGCTGGGGGCCCTGATCTTCAGGAGATCCAACCTTTCTTCACATTTTTGTATATTTTATGCTTTGGGTATGATCAGTATTTTCAAAAGAGGAATCATAATATTCCTTTCCCTTCTTTTAAAGGTCCAGTTATTCACTTTGCTTTGTTTACTGCTATCTTATTTTGTGTTTCAAATTTCGCGTCGTTAGCCATTATAACTCCTAAATCTTTTGCTTTAGAGTTTCTTTGAATTTCCTGTCCACTTTGGTCATAGTATTGCATGGATTCCTTCCTTCTTCTGTATCTTAATAGTTTAAATTTCTCAGTGTTAAATTTCATATTGTTGCCTTCAGACCAATTATAAATTATGTTCATGTCTGTTTGTAGAAATTCTATATCATCTAGGTTTCTTATTTTTCCACTAATTTTTGCGTCACCAGCTAAGGATGTTACTGTGCTGTCACTGGTAACTTCCTCATCTATATCAGTTTGCATGATTATAAATAATAATGGAGCTAATACTGTTTCTTTGGTACTGAGCTCAGAACCTTTGACTCTGATAAAGATAGTCCTTGAACTATAACGACTTACTTCCGCTCACTAAGTAAATTATATACCCATTTTCCTACTTTTCCTGTTATTCCCACATACTTCAGTTTATGTGCTGTGATTCCATGGTCACACTTGTCGAACGCCTTGGCAAAGTCTTTGTCTATCATATCATAGTTTTCATTGTTTTCAAGTGCATCAATAATGTTATAGTGTTCCATTAGTTGTGATGGGCATTGCGAAAAATGCTCTGTCTGAATTGGTCCACAATTAACCCACCCCTTATATCTCCAGTCTAACTATAGAGTAGATCAAGTCTAGCCTAGATGGGTCAGCCTAGAGATTCCGGAAATGGTCCAGAGCGGGCAGATAAATTGAGGTCCACAGTAGGATTCCTCACAAGATTAGGTTAGGGCAATCTACCTTCACCTTTGTTAAGCTATGAGTTGATGCTGGGTCTTAGGCCACAATGTAGGCCTAACTTGTCTGACCCAGCTTAATTTAATGTTGTTAACTTACTGGTGTAAAAACTCAATTAGTCACTTACTTTTAGTTATTGGAGTCTCTCCCTTCTCCGGTTGTTTAATTGTCGAGAGCGTACTTTGCTGGTACGTCCTCTCGCCCCGTTCTTCGTTTACGTTCTCCCTTTGTTCTCCTCTTCGCGGGGCTTCTTGCACCAGCGTTGTCTTGGTTTATTCCTCGGTTGGTTGAGCGGTAATGTATCTCCATTACCGAGCACGCTCCTCCCACACAGTATATAAATACTAGTGTGGAGAATAACTCTGGTGAGCAACCAATTGGTTTCTTCCACCCAGTTATTGACATAAAAGGAATTTAATAATTGTTAGATTAACTACCTACCTACTCAGTGAACCATTTTCGTTACCTCCCAACTACCCACTCATCAGTTTTCCATATACTGGGGGCCCCGGGAGATAAAAATTTTGGTGTCATTGTCACCAATTTTTGTCTGAGTGTAGACTAGCTAACTATTTAACTGTAAATGCCTGTTAATCTGATTAACAGTGCCTATCCTCACCTTCTCATGGAGAAGGTGTAGCATTTAATTAGAAGAGAAATATACATCCATAGGATGAAACTGTCTATGGTCTTTACCATAAGAAAAGAAAAAATGAAAGTTAGAAGATAAAATTACAATTCCCCAGCATCTATTTTTTGTTGTAAAAATAGTCGCGCCTTTAATGCTGTTTGTCGCTGAGGTCTTGTGTCTGTCAATGTTGTAGTAGGATGCGTTACCACTCCTACTGTCAAAGGAATAGTTACTGGAAGTTCAGTGTCTCCAGTTGTTACTGTCAGTGGAGAAGGTTCTCCAAAGTCCATTGTTTTGGGTCCAGACTCTAAAGGGTACAAAAGAGAAATGTCTCTTGTTGTGTCACCCGTTGAAGTCCTTAATTTGACCACTCTTGTTACCCCGTCTGCCCCTGGTCTGAGTTCTGAAACTCTAGCCAGAGGCCAGTATTGTCTTGGAGTACTGTCATGTATGAGAACAAGGTCCCCTACCTTAATTGTGTCAGACCAATCCTTCTTAGTCATTTGTTTATGTCTCTCCCTTAGACCCATCAAGTACTCAGTTTTCCACTGTTTAATGAAATGAGCTTTAACTCTAGTTAAATGCTGTAACTTAGTCTGTAGTTCATTATGTCGTTGAGTCCAGTTTGGGTCTTCTGAAGAGTCTATATTGTAGTCCGGCAGGAGACTAACTTGTTCTCCCCGAATCAAATGATTTGGAGTTAATGGTTCCGGGTCATTAATGTTGTCACTCACATAAGTGAGTGGTCTATTGTTAATGATGTTCTCAATCTCAGCCAGGAGAGTGAGTAACCCAAATAAGTGTATCTGTTTTTTGCCAATTGCTTTCTTCAAGCAATTCTTTACTGTTTGTATATTCCTCTCCCAGATAGAACCATACCAAGGAGAGGCAACCGGAATATACTTCCACTTTATGTTTGAATTTTTTATATATAATTGTGTGATTTCATTGCTTAACAAGTCGTGGATGACTTGTTCACCAGCTTTGAAATATGTAGCATTGTCAGTCCAAACTGTCTTTGGTACTGAATGTCGTGCACAGAATCTCTTAAAGACAGCAACAAAAGATTCTGCAGTAAGGTCCTCCACAACATCCAAATAAACAGCTCGTGAGGCAGCACATGTAAACAGTACAATGTACATTTTTTGTTCAGTGTCACCCACCCCTACAGTCAATGCTCCTGTATAGTCAATGCCTACAGTCTCAAAGGGTCTGTTGAGAGTAACTCTCTCCTCTGGCAAAGCAGGAGGATTTGGTTTCCTATAGGGCCTAGCATGAATACGTCTACATGTGACACACTCATCAGGACTGTTTTAACAGTGATCCTTCCCTTGGGTATCCAATAAGTTTTTCTTAATGTAGTTAGTGTCTGTGGTACCCCCATATGATATACATCATTGTGTTTTTCTGATGATTAATGTTGTCAAATAGCTAAATCTAGGTAAAAGGATTGGATTTTTGCTTTTGTATGACAGTTTTGATTTGTCTAATCTCCCTTTACACCTTAGAAGGCCTTCCTCATCTCTGAACAAGTTTAGATCCACAACTACTGATGGTACAGGTTCTTTTGTTTGTTTCCCATTTGTTAAGAATTCTAACTCTTTATTGTACTCTTTTTGTTGTGCTTGGCCTATCCAGTATTGGGTTGCAACTTCTGTATAATTATGATTGTTTTTATTAGCTGTTTGTTAATTGTAGCTAACAGTTGTGAGCAAACCTCAACAGTAGGCTGTGACCCTGACAAGTTTGTTGAAATCAGAATACTGTTCATAATTAGTGATTGGTTCAACCTTTTCATTTGAAAAGATTAAATTTAATGTCAAGTTAACTTGTTCCACAGGCCATTGGTCTGTATTACAGAGCCACTTAGGTCCCATAAACCAAGTTTTGTTTGACTTCAACAACTTGTAGGATAAACCTCTGGTCAGAAAGTCTGCTGGATTCTGTTTAGTTGGAACATAGTGAAAGTTTACTTGTAGGCTTTCATTAGCGTCAGCTATTTCTTTTAGCCTATTTCTTACAAAGATATTCTTACTATTAATGCTATCATTCCGTATCCAGGCAAGACAAATCTGACTGTCAAGCCAGACGTGGATATGACTTAAGTACACGTCATAGTAAGCATCCTTAAGCAATGAAATGGTTTTAATGGCTAATGTAGCAGCCAATAGTTCCAATTGAGGTATGGTTCGGGTAGGTTTGAGAGGTGCAACTTTCCCTTTTGCATAAATTAGATGACTTTCTGTAGGGCTTACAAGATACGCACAGCACCCATAAGCTTGTGTGCTTGCATCAGCAAACACATGAAGTCTCTGGGGCTTATCCCTAAACCCACAGCACCTTTGAATTTTAATGTTCTGCACTTTTGTTAAATCAGTAGCTAACTTCTTCCAAGATTTTTGATTTTCATTGTTATTGGATCATCCCACCCAACATTTGTCCTCCAAATTTCTTGGAGGAGAATCTTTGATTTTATTGTTGAAGGCAGGAATAGACCCATAGGATCAAAAATTTTGGAAGCCTCTGATAATATTTGTCTTTTAGTATTTGCTTCCTCATCAAGTTTAAAACCTTTAGTACAGATTGAATCATGACTGTTAGAAGTTGCATCCAAATACCAGTTCATACCTAAAGTTTTAACTCTGTCTGATGGCTCAGTAAGACCATTATTATCCTTTAAAATTTTTGTTTAAATCCTCATCATTTGAAATCCACTCTCTAAGTTCAAAGTTACCTTGTTGCATAATGTTTTGAGAGTGTTCATAGACTTCAGATAATTCAGATTTTGTTATCGTTGAGCCTATTAGATTGTCTACGTAAAAATGTTCCTTAAGGAAGTTCAATGTTAAAGAGTTATTAAACTGGTTCAAATGATGTCCAATTGTCAATGCTAATAGGCTAGGTGAGCAATTGGCTCCAAACAACACAACATTAAATCTATAGGTTTTGAACCCTTTATTCAAATCAAATGGATCCTTGAACCATAAGAACCTAAGTTGGTTCTTATCATATTCATTTTTAAGATTTATTCTCAAAAATGCCTTTGAAATGTCACTTTGCACGGCATATTTGTCTAACCTGAACCTCAGTAAGATCTTCACAAGGTCAGAAATGAGATTAGGACCCTCAATCAAGCAATCATTCAAACTGTGTTTATCACTGTCTTTGAGGCTACAGTTATATACTACTCTGAGTTTTGTTGTTGGGGCATCTTGTCGATAAACCCCCCTGGGGTTAAATAATGACAACCATCTTTTTTAAAAGGGTTATTTGTTACTTCTTCAATGAAGCCTTTCTGTAGCTGTTCTTTGAAGACATCACTGTACTTTACAATATTATTATCTTGTCTGAGTTTTTTCATTACTTTATATAAATGTCCTTTAGCTACTTTGAGATTGTCTCTTAAAGTTGGACAATTTATTTTCCAAGGTAACTCAACAAAATAACTATTGTCTTTGCACTGAATGGTGTCTTCAAATCTTTCTACCATTAACTGATCTTCTGAAGTTTGATTTGTGTCATGTATACCCACAGATTCTAGCAACCATAAAGTTTGAATTGCCTCATCCAAAGTTTCATTTGATAATGATGAATTAATGTTCTCAGTTGAGATAATATTATTCAAAGTGTTGCTATTCTTACAGGTGTTATGTAGGACTGATTGAGGCACATAGTATTTGTTGGTCATGAACTGTTTTGGTTTAGGTCTAGGTTGTATTCTGATAGGTCACCCAAAGGGGCTATCCCTGATGGAGTCTGAATAGCTATACCATTACCTATCTCTACTATGCCCTTATGAATAAGATTAATATAATCTGCCCCTATTAGCATTTCAATGTTAGCTACTGTGTTGTTAGTGATATGTCTATCAGCTATTTTGTAGTGTTTTCCCAAATGATTTATGGTTTGTTCTAGTTTGGGTATAACCAGTTTGTTTTGTCCTACTTTAGAAATAATAACTGCTTCAATTTTCTTGAATTTACTTCCTAAATGTAGTTCCAGGTCAATTGTCTTATAGCTATTTTTGTCCGAGTTATCCTTAACAAAGGATGCAATATTGAGGTTTTGTTCATTCGGGTTTGGTGTCAAACCCAATTTATTAACTACATTTTTTGAAACAAATGTTTGTTGAGAACAACAGTCTATAAGACATCTCACTGGAGTGGTACTACCCTCACTATTCACTAAGTCCAAAGTAATAGTTGGTAAAAGAATCTGTGTTTCTTGTTACATTGTTTGAACAAGCAGAATGTCCCATGAAAGTGGCATTTTCTTGATTACCTTTGTTTGGGGGAGGTATCTTTTGAGTTTGAGTACTATTATTTGGACACTTTGGTGAATCACACATTGATGAGACATGTCGTAAACTTTTACAAAACTTACATTTGAATCTTAACCTAGATTTACAATCTTTCTTATAATGTCCCTGGCCAGTACACTTTTTACACAGGTTCAAATGTTCACATCTTTTAGCCCTTTGGTTAAAGTCTGAATATTTGTCACACCCAGTACTACTGTGTTCATTACTTGCACAAAATTTGCAATGTGGTGTGTAAGTTGAGGCAGCAGTTACATTAAAGTTCTGTAATGTAGGTGTTCGTGTATTATAGTTGGTCACATTTGATTCTCCAGTATCAAGTTTTGTCTGTTTGGCTGTAGCTAGTTGGTCTCTGGGAACAGTCTTTGGTTTATCCATAGTCTGGGTCTTATGTGTTGGAAAATCTCTCAATTTGTAATTAATTAGGATATTGGGGAAGTGTTTTCTTATTTGTTCTAAATTAGGATAATTTTCTCCCGTCTTTAGAATTAAAATATCTTTAACCCTCGAAGGAAGGCACCTAAGTACTATGCTTTGTATAAGCCAAGATGAAGTTTTAATATCTATCTCATGGCTAACCAGTTGTCCTATAATAGCTTCTAATTTTGTATAAAAAATTTCCATATCACTATGGTTATCTTTTATGGGTGCAAATTCAAAAATTTGTTGAGATAATTCATATACAATCAAATCTTTATTAATGTAATTACGTTTTAAAAGATCAATAGCTACTTCATATGAATCCCCTACGGCTGGTAAATAGGCTATTAGGTTATAGGCTGGGCCTTTAAGGGAACTAGTTAAGTAACTAAACTTTTCAACAGTTGAAATATAAGGTTTATTACCTATTAAATTCTCAAATTTGTCAATGAAAGATGGGAATTGTACCGTGTCCCCTTCAAATGTTGGTACTAGCAAAATGGGTAACTGAGCCCTCAATTCTTGTGACTCAGGATTTAGCATGCCACTTAAATTTTGTTGAAGGTTAGCCCTACTTTGATTAAAATCAGAATTAGGTTTTTTTGGTGTTAAGTCAGTCAAACGAGACCGTAGTCCCCTTATTTGCTGTTCAATTGAGCTTACCTGATCATCATCATCAGCGTAAAGGTCTATCAATTGTTCTTCAGCCATTTCGGATTCAACTAACTCTGAAATACTCTCATTAATGGCTATTATTTCCTTCTTTTTAATTTCCAATTTAATAATTACACTCTCTAAATTTTCCTTACCTGGTTGTGTAATATTGTTAAAAGTGTTCACAGCCTTTGTAACAGCTCCCAATTTTGCCCCCCTTTTCTTTTTTAACTTTTTCAATTCCGCACTGTCCATGTCTAAGTCAAAATTGTTTAACTGGGGATCGTAATGAAATAGAGGACAAGAAGAAATTACCAGAGAAGAGAGAGCACAGACAAAACAGTCGAGTTTAAATTTGGTTTAATCCCCCCCAAGTACTTATGTCACTCAGATCTAAGCTTATAAGAGAATGAGACTCCTTTTGTGTAAATGTTTCCTAGTTAGGCCCTAGGTTGTAGACCTAATTAGGCTTGATTAGCTTAGGCTTAGGCTTAGGCTAGACCATTTAGCCTAATTCTGCAATTTTTGTTAAGTAAGGTTAAGGTTTGTAAATTCCCCACACACGGACCACCAATGCGAAAAATGCTCTGTCTGAATTGGTCCACAATTAACCCACCCCTTATATCTCCAGTCTAACTATAGAGTAGATCAAGTCTAGCCTAGATGGGTCAGCCTAGAGATTCCGGAAATGGTCCAGAGCGGGCAGATAAATTGAGGTCCACAGTAGGATTCCTCACAAGATTAGGTTAGGGCAATCTACCTTCACCTTTGTTAAGCTATGAGTTGATGCTGGGTCTTAGGCCACAATGTAGGCCTAACTTGTCTGACCCAGCTTAATTTAATGTTGTTAACTTACTGGTGTAAAAACTCAATTAGTCACTTACTTTTAGTTATTGGAGTCTCTCCCTTCTCCGGTTGTTTAATTGTCGAGAGCGTACTTTGCTGGTACGTCCTCTCGCCCCGTTCTTCGTTTTCGTTCTCCCTTTGTTCTCCTCTTCGCGGGGCTTCTTGCACCAGCGTTGTCTTGGTTTATTCCTCGGTTGGTTGAGCGGTAATGTATCTCCATTACCGAGCACGCTCCTCCCACACAGTATATAAATACTAGTGTGGAGAATAACTCTGGTGAGCAACCAATTGGTTTCTTCCACCCAGTTATTGACATAAAAGGAATTTAATAATTGTTAGATTAACTACCTACCTACTCAGTGAACCATTTTCGTTACCTCCCAACTACCCACTCATCAGTTTTCCATAGGCATGGTCTATAGTTTTTAGTCTCAAATCAATTCCCTCCTTCATATACTGGAACTATGTTCGCTCTCTTCAGGATGCTCATTATTTCTCCCGTGTCTAGTGATCCTCTCCATATCCAGTATAGGGGTTTAACGAGTTCATTCTTGCAGTTTTTAATTAGTGTAACGTTCTATTTGCCCGGCCCTTCTGCTGAGAGTGGTTTTAGTTTCCCTGTAGCTCGTGTGATATCATCTGTTGTGAGGTCAAAATCCGCTATACTTTCCCCTTGTAATTTTTCTTCAAAGAACATATTTCTATGTGCTATTAGTTTTATTTTTTGGGGATAGTGAAAGCTGATTCATAATGAGCTTTTAGTATTTCAGATACTTCTTTTAAATCATCGGTTAATGCATTGTTTTCATTCTTCAGATGTCTGATAGTTGCGTGACTTTTCGTCTTTCTTTTCGTAAAATTATAGAAGTATTTTGAGTTAACCTTTATCACTGCTGTAGCGTCATCTTCTTCCTCTGTATAGTTCTCAGTTAGACCCTGTATGACGTAATCTATACTCTCCAGTTTGTCATTTGTTATTTTTCTAATCTTGTTTTCTTTGGAGATTTTTTAAATTTTTCAGTCACTCTCTTTCGCCTGCGGTACATTGACCTCTTTTGTCTCTTAAATCTGCTTCTCTTTCCTCTTTGTTGGTGTTTGGGACGTGTTTCTTCACAATTTCTAGCGTCTTCTGTTGCCTTATCCTTAAAGGTGATTTTCCGGTCTATTGCTCCCATGGTGGATGTAATACCTTCCCAATTAAAAATTTCGAATTTGCCTTTTTGTATAGCGTGTATTCTTTCCTTACCTATTGTTTTTATATTGGTTGTTAGTTCAATAATGTTTTAATCTATGTTATCAGTTAGGTTGCTGTTGTTTGTCTACCAAATCTAGGCAGTTGTTTTTCTTGTATTTTTTGTTATTTCTTGTGTTAACATAAATTCATCAGCTACAGCTAGCAGCATTTTTGCCTGCTCCTGATCTTCCCGTGTGCTTCCTTTGTCTTGGTTTATACTGTACATATATTTCTTCCTATTCTTTTATATTTCACAAATGGAAAACTTAAATCACCGCAGAGAATAACACTGGGGGTTGAAGAGTTTAAAGCTTTTACCAGGTTTTTGACCTCTGCATATTACAATTAGTATCTCATCTCATTTAATTTTTCAATTTTTTCAGCTACTAAGTGTACGTAGTTGTTTGAATTATTTACTATCATTTCTGCCATATGTTTTTCATGTGTATAAATAACACATCTTCCTTTTCGCCTTACTGTTCTATCGGCTTCAATTATGTTACAGTTGTAGTCTCTTGCATGAGTCCTTTGAAGTATGTGACTTTATCCAGGGAATGGTTTGGTTTTAGGCCTTGTACATTGGCTAGGATAACTTTTATTTTTTCGTTTTCAGTTTCCTCTTTATGTATTTCAGATTCGTTGTCTATTAGTTGTCCTGTGATCTTCCTAGAATTTTCTTTTTCTTGTTTTGTCTGTTTCGATAAGTGCAGTCTCAGTATCGTATGTAATTTCTTTCTGCATTTATTCTGTTCGGCTATTGGACTCTCGTACTTGTTGACTGTCCGTATTTGTTGAAGGATATTTAGTAATCAAATCGTGTTGGCTACGTCTAAAAATTTCGTTAATCTCTTTGCTCAGCTATTGTGCCCCTTTGACGGTTGTGGTAATGGCATTCTTGGCCACAATTCATCTTCCGTATCTTGCATAAGTTTTACAGATACTAAGTTGGTGGAATTTGCATTGTTTCCAAATATACAATTTCCATTTTTTTCTCCAGGAAGGAGGAGCCACGGATATATTAAAAAACTTTAAAAAGACAAGAAATTAAAACAACTGGACGATAGTTGGAGGGTTGAGAGCGGTCACCCTTCTTTGGGACAGACTAAATGAAAGTGAACTTCCAACAAGAAAGAAAAGTATCAGATGAAAGGCAAAGACGAAAGAGTTTGCCTAGACAGGGTGTTAGCACAGAAGCACAGTTCTTGAGAAGTTCTTGAAGAGTTGAGCCCAGAGAGGGCAGAAAAAACATCTTTAGAAAAGATTCTAATTTCAGACGTAATTAAGTCAGAGGGAGAAGGAGATGGAGGAACAGCACCTGAATCATCCAAGGTTGAATTGGAGGCGAAAGTTTGAGTGAAGAGTTCAGCTTTGTCAGAAGAGACCGCAACTGAGCCGTCGGAATGAAAAGAGGAGGAAAAGAAGTAAAATTGTTGGAGAGGTTCTTAGCTACATGCCAGAAAGAGCGTGAAGAATTAGAATTAGATAAGGTTTCACATTTTTGTCTGATGAAGGAATTTTTGGTGAGTCGAAGAACAGATTTTGCACTATTCCAAGCAGAAATATGAACTAAGTTAGAGTCAGGAGTTGGATGGCGACGGTATCTTCTGAAAGCCTCCTCTCTGCTGCAGATAGCATAGAACAGGCAAAGTTAAACCAAATTTTTGTTGCATTAGTAGTTGGCATAGAATATGGAATGTACCCCCCATGCCAGAGAGAATCACCTCCGTGATGCCCTCACCACATTCGGAGTAACAAGGATGAGAGGTGAGAAATACTGTGAATGCAGAATGTTGGGCCAATCTCCAAGGTGATCGGGGATAGGAGTAGGGTGCTGTACAATCTGTTCTAGGTCATTCAGGATAGAAAAGTTGTATGTTAGTTCACCGGGAATGTTAGTGAGATGGGAGGAAAGCCAAGGGTGGTGGTGAACATTGAAATCAACTAAAATGGAAATTTCAGCAAAAGGAGAGTGTGACAGAATGTATTCCAATTTGGAAGTAAGGTAGTCAAAAAATTTCGAATAGTCATTAGAATTAGGAGAAAAAGCGCAGATGTATTTAGTTTGAGATTGACATGTAAGCCGTAGCCAGAGGGTATAGAATTCGGAGGATTCGAATTCGGGAATATGAGAACAAGTTAGGTTATTGCGTGCATATACACAACATCCACCTTTGTAGTGAAAGTGAGTATAGAAAAAGTAAGAGGGTACGGAAAAGGGGTTGCTGTCAGTCGTCTCAGACACCTAGTTTTCAGTGAGGAAGAGAAGGTGAGGATTAGAGCAGGAGAGGTAGTGTTCAACAGATTGAAAATCTGAGGAAAGGCCACGAATGTTACAAAAGTTTATGAAAAGTGAATCAGGCAGAGGCCCAGAATATCTCCAATGAGTGGTAGCAGATCCATCCCCACTGCCCGCATCTGCGTCCCCGATATCGGTAGGGGGGCCAGCCAGAAGTGGGAACATTTATGGTCCCCTCCCCAAGGAACTCCAAGGCTTTTGAGGTTGTTGCCATTTTTTTTTTCATTTTGAAAAGATTATGTATTGTGTAAGATGAATATATATAAAGTAAGGAATAGGGAGAAGTGTGTGTTTGAGAGCACGCTGGATTGCTCACAGGGTAGATGAGACACGGAAAAGATTAGCTAAAGAGGACAGTGACAGGAGAAACGGGAGTTCCAGCACTCCCTGTCTTCTGCCTAATGTCCCTCTCTGGGGGACGTTTGGCAGAAGACGTCTACAATCTTCTCCTTCTATTTATGTAATGGAAGTCGCATAAAGTCGAACGTGCATAGATGCGTTGCCACTCTCTGTATCTGCAATGCCCTTTTGCATACTATTTTCATAGTATGCATAATATGTAGTTTTGTGACTATCGTCCTCACCTACTCAAGAGGTGGTGGGTTCAAACCCGGTTGGGGCGGATTTTCATAATGAAAAAGCGTGCGTGTTGATGCATGATATTATATACAATTTAAGGTAGGTTGATTTTCAGCATTTGTTTAGATATCGACTTTGGACTAGTCGAGATAGTCAGGGCTTAATATGATAATAACTGACAAAACATTTCAGATCCCTAGCTTTAACCGTCTTTTGAGGAAACCGTTTCAAAAATCGTCAAAAAATCGTATCGAAAAATACAGCATTTTCGCAGTTTTCGGCCGAAAAAATCATGCTATTTTCATAAAAAAAATCCTGAAAAAAGTTACAATTTTATTGAAAAAAGTAAAAAAAACGTACAGAGTCAAATAGACACATTTAGATCCCAAGATCATCATAATTTTCACTGTAAGAGCCCTTAGAAGCAAAGGAAGGCCTCATCTGGCTGCTTAGGGCTTTGGCCAGAATGTGTTTGTGCCTTGATTCGAGTCCATAAACAGTATGGGAAGCTTCAGATGTCAGCTTCACGGCCCTTTCAACACTCTGAGAATGTGAAGGCAGATCAGGCAGCTCCAGCTTGGTGCCATTCAGCAATGCTTCTTGAAGCTCCTGGTCAGAAAAGTCTTCTGTGAGAGCAGGTTCACAGATGCCACTTTGAGAAAGGTTGATTAGTTCTGACCAGTGGGTAGCTTCAATGTTGATGGCTGTGATCTTCTTCAGCCTCTTCTTGGCTGGCTTCCCACTTCTGAAAGAATAATAATTAATTTATTTTTTATTCCAGTTTAAGATTTAATCCCTATTAGTCTCAGAATTGCTGATTTAATTTAACTTAAATTAAAAAAAAAAACCCGAGTTCTATAAATCCCCATAATCGAATTTTTTTCAGAAAGAAGGTAAGATTATTTCCATTATCAGAGGGGAGGGGGGGAATTGGGATAAGAAAATGTGAAAAAAAAATTGATTATGGGGATTTATAGAACTCGGGCCTTTTTTTTATTAAATAAATCCCCATAATAAATTTTTTTTCACATTTTTTTAAATTAATAAATGATTACCTGATGGACAGAATTTTCTTGAGAGCAGCTTCTCTCACTTCCAAGTCATCAGACTTCATCGTGGAGTACAGCACATTCTCGGGCAGCAAGGCAAAAGCATTGTACTTCAGGTTCTTGAAAGCAACACCCTAGATTTCTTCAGACTGCTGCTTGATCCTCTGGATCATGTTGAAGATATACAGCTGCTGATTGTGGAACTTGCTGTCCCTTTTGATCTCAAACCAACTGACTGCATACACTTCCACAATGAACTTGATGGCCTGATAAAGCTTATCCTGTAGTTCTGGAAGGTAAGCACCTCTGGTCCACAGACACATCAATCTAATTGCCAAAGTCAACCATCTTGCATGGTTTAATGGTCCAATTTTCCAGGCAGCAAATCTTGGGTTGACTTTGCCCCTCTCAAGTATTCCCTCTCCTCTACTGGAACCTGAAATATTAAAGTATATTAAATAGCGGATCTAAAATAAGAGATAAAATCCTGAAAAAAAATTGATTATTAATTTCTATTACCAGGAGGGGGGGAAAGGAAGATTACAGGAGGGAAAATGCGGATTTTTCAATTACAACCATTGAATTTCCTTCCATTTAAAAGGCACCTAATCGCACTAAGTTAGGCCAGTTAAAAGTTAAAAAAAATAATAGCATTACCTTCTTACTGGGAGGACAAGTGCAGATTATGTGCTGTGTTTGACAATTTTCTTTCTTGCACTTCACAGCATTGTCATCACGGGGACGAACAGGTAGCTTACAGGTGCAAGCAGAAATGTCAAAAAGTTTATCCAGCTTTTCCTCCAGATTCTACTCCTGTACTGTAGAAAGAGATTTCCTGTTTATCTCTTTTGCTTTCTTGAAGCACACTTTATCCACCAATTTCACTACATAATATTCCTCATACAGGGACAGCCGCGGGTTCACTGCCTGCCAGATCTCAATCACATCCTTGCTATCATTGTAGCAATATCATAGTCTTTCAAGTCCGGGTGGCTGTTTTGGAGGAAATAACTGTACTGAATAACTTGGCGGAGGGTAGGAGGCTCTGTTTTATCCAAAGGGGAAGGCTGGCCACTGAATTTTTTGGCACTATCACTTCGAGTTAACACTGCAGACTTCAGTTTTTTACCCATTTTTATGAAATATCTGAAAATAAACACAATTAAATGAACGCATCATAAAATAACTTAATTTAATACACATTTTATAGGTAAATATCATTAAAAAATACAAAATAATACACTAATAAACATCTATAATGCATTTACAATAAGTTTCAAGCATCGTTTTGTTAAAATAGCCGAATTTTAATTGATTATTTTGATGAAATAAGGTCCGATATTTTGTTTGTTTACATTGCGCGAATGCCGCGCGCGCGATTTTACGCGTAAAATTCGGCAATTTTACAACTTAAAAATAATTAACAATCCTCAAAAAATACAATCATTTTCACAAATATGAGTTGGTGCAACGTTTTTTATACATTAATACCTTTCTATCCAGACTAGTCCAAGATCACAGTTCCAAAATCAACCTACCTTAATATACATACATACATACATACGAGGGTACTTCAATAAATATCCGCACTTTTTATTTTAGTGATAATATAGTATGTATAATATATACTCGTAATAACGAGCCAAACTGAGCTCTATATGCTTATTTAGGCTAGCAACAGTATAGGCTCATTTAGGCTACTCGTAGCTGTCACATATCCAGTGATGGGCAGTATCTAGATACATGTATTGCCGATACGTATCAATCGATACTTTTGTATCGGTATCGGTATCGCTTTAGCTACTTGACAAAAGTATCGATTTATCGGTATCGCTAAGGTCAATTTTCTTAAATGTATCGAAAAAAATCGATACTTCGATACATCGATACATTAATAAGCATTTTTAAATATTTAAATAGATGTTATAATATGACACTACTGAGTTATATTTATGAATATACATAAATAATAATATTATTAAATATTTATTTAATGACAGTACTACTCTACTGGTCACGTCACACAGTACGGCGCAACGTTTAAACACGTTTGTACTTGTGTTATTGAGATTAATTAACCATAATATAGAAACATTGTTAGCTGTAGATAAGAAGCTAGAGCGTTTGAATTCGGAGGCATTGCGTCATTGTCAGCCACTTCTCAATGCAGTCACAGTAGGGTTCACTAAGCGGTTTGAAAAGTTTCTGTGCCTTGATGCGTCGCATGAGTGTAAAGCAGCAATACTGGCATCGTCTTCAAATCCTCTGTTCAAGTTAAAGTGGATGACAATAAAAGGCAAATTTAATACTAACATTGTCAAAAAGAGGGTTCAAGAAATGTTGGTTAATGCTGTTAAGAGCCTCAGCGAGCAGACCCCCCAGCAACAATTAAGTGATGCTGCATCTGACGGAAGTGCAGATGATTTCTTCTGAGTCTGCTTCCACTAATGTCTCTGCAACCCAAGATTCCACTGAGATGGAAGTTTTACAGTATCTGGGTGACGGAAGTCATTCTCTCCAATCTCTGAGGCAGTACCCAGGAATTCTACGGGTCTTCCTGAAGTATAACACACCACTACCATCCTCTGCTCCTGTAGAACGGTTGTTTAGTTTGGCTGGTCACATTCACGCTCCAAAAAGGAATAGACTGTCTGACCAGATGTTTAGCCAGCTGGTATTTTTGAAGGGTAATAGTAATTACTTTTAATTGTTAGTGTAATATTTTCAGTCATTCATGTATCCTACAAAATTAAAACATACTTTCATTAAATAAAGCAATTGTTTTTATTTACATCTATAAAACCCATTAAAATGTCGTTGATTTTACTTACAGTGCGTACAAATTACTAGTATAAACAATAATATCTAATACCTACAATTTAGGGTGGAGCGAAAAATACTTTTTTTCTAGTATGAAGTTCTAATAGTGATTAAAAGTTGCATTTAGTAGACGAAATATGCCTGCCAAAATATGAGTTCATTTGTTTAAAATTTTCAGCTGCCACCAGGGGGCTAAAGTTAACACAATTTTGTGTAAAAAGGAAAAAAATGCTTCTATTTTAGGTTTGTCAAACTATTATAAAATTTTATCTTAGAAGTATCTAATAGTTTGATTAAGATTCTTAAATGATAGGAATTCGTTTTGTAAAAATGCCTTTTCATATGCTTAATATCTTCAGCTGCCACAAGAGAGCTGAAGTTAACACAATTTAGAGTAACTGAGTCATGTTGAGACTACACTGAATGTTGTGGGGGAGGGTTTTGGTGTGAAGGAATTTCTTTCTGTGAGTCATTAGAACAGTGTGTTAACACTTGTCTTCTTAGGTAGTAGGCCTAGTCGTTCAGTTGATCGGAGAGTTTTTTAATATGATCGGAATATTATAAAACTTTATTTTAAAGTGATTTATATAGAGATAATATTGATTTTATTATAAAATGCTTGTTATAATGTATTATATAATTTTAGTTTATTTATATAATATATTATATATTTATATAATATATTATATATACTTATAAAATATATTATATATATTAATTATATAATGTTTTCATGTTACAGGATATTTTGTGATTGTGAATTTTTCTTAAAAATATGATGGCATCAAATACTAAATATAAACATTTCACTAGAGAACATATGAAGTGTGCCATATTTGAAGTACCTTGTGAGATGAGTGATATGCAACTACCAACTTATAACTGCATTATGAAAGATTACCTGTTCACAAAACATTTAGTGAAGGAGCAGATGAATAACAAGGAGCCTTCATTTTCTGAAATAGCAGAGGCAGTTTCCAAAAAGGTAGAAAATATTTGGAAGAAGGCCTCTTTGCCAATAGTTTCACATACACGCGTTTTACAGATGATGCGAGTGTACCATGATAAATACAGGTCCTTATTAAAGCCATACAAGTCACGCAAGGATCAGCCTAAGTACAAAAATCAGCTTGAAGAATTTGAAAACTCTTCAAAATGCACTTTGTTTGACATCTGCACCTGCAAATGTAAGGAGTTTAGGAGATGCTCATGTGAAAAGAGTAAGAAAGTCCCTCCAAAAGAGCAGGATTTTTTAAATGACCAACGAACACGCAGAATAATGGTGATAGGAAGCATTGACATAGCACACACAAGACGATTACAAGCAAGAGAACATCGAAAGGAAATGGAAAAAGCACGTCTGAAAAAGCACGTCTGGAATCCTCACAAACAACTAGTGCTGCTATAACCAATACGTCCAACTTACAAATCGAAACAGAGACAAGTGAACTTTAACAACTAGAAGAGATATCTGAAGATAATGAGGAAGATACAACCTCGACTCAATATTTAATATCAGAACAACAGATGCGTGAGCCACTGCCTTCATTAGCAATTACTTGTGATAGATTTAAAATGTCGGACAGAGCTGGGGCTGCTATTGCTTCTGCAGTATTGGCAGATCTTAAAATTGTTACTCCCGAATATTATAGACAGAAGTAAGCTAAGACGTGAAAGACAAAAACAGAGAAAGGAACTACAACAGATAGGAGAGCCAAAAACCATGCGGGGATTATACTTTGATGGCAGAAAGGATAAAACAATGATTCAAGTCCAGGAGAGTGATGGCTCTAACCACCAAAGAACCAAACGCGAAGAGCATATCAGCATAATATCTGAACCACACTCTCTGTACTTTGCACATGTGACACCTTCCAGTGGCAAAGCTAAATACATTTGCACAGCGCTAGTGAATTGCTTGAAAGAAAGGAATGTTGATATAGGGAACATCGTTGCAGTTGGCTGTGATTCGACAGTGGTTAACACTGGTAGTATTGGAGGCACAATAAGATTACTGGAAGAAGCCTTTAATAAGCCATTGCAGTGGCTGATATGCCTTTTACACCTTAATGAACTTCCATTGCGCCATCTGTTTCATCACTTGGATGGTACCACTACTGGACCAAGAGCATTTTCAGGAGAAATTGGCCGAGCACTTTCAGACTGTGAAAAGCTTCCCATAGTTAACTTCAAACCCATTGAAATTCAAGAGGACATGTGTGAAGTTGATGTAGATGACATAAGTACTGACCAGCAATACCTTCTTGAAATTCACATGGCTATATCAAGTGGAACATTCTCAAAGAGTCTTAGTCATAAGAGTCCAGGCAATATATCACATTCAAGGTGGCTCACCACAGCAAACAGGACTCTGCGGTTATATGCAAGCACAGAGAATCCTTCAGGCAATTTACAAGAATTAGCTACTTTCATTGTTAGGGTATACGCACCAATGTGGTTTCAGATAAAGCGTAAACCATTATGCCAATATGGTGCTAAACATATGTGGCATATGATTGCAAGAAGCCGGTATCTCCGTGAAGAACTTAGGAGAGTACATGACTCAGTCATTCAGCGAAATGCATATTACGCAAATCAAGAAAACATTCTCATTGCAATGATAGCTGATGAAAGGGAGCATGTGCGTCAGTTGGGATTTAGGCGTATCATAAAAGCAAGGGCATGCATTCAAGAAACAGATGTTATCAGGTATTTTAAGGTGCCAGAAATAAATTTTTATGCCAAAGACTATACAGATCTCATTATGTGGCAAGATTTTCAGATAGCAGAACCACCGATAACCAAAGGAGTTTCTCTTGATGATATTGAATCATGCATCAAACATGGTACTACTCTTCATTCAGAATTATTTCAGTTTCCATGTCATACACAAGCCGTAGAGAGATGCGTCAAGCTCGTTACAGACGCTGCTGGATCAGTCTGCGGACCTACAAACAGAGACGGTTGGATTCGTGCTACATTAGAATCAAGGAAAAAACAACCAAAATTTGACACAAAAGCAAATTACTAAATAGTCTTCAGCAAGAACCCTTTCTAGAGGGAGGTTGGTTGGGGAACGGGTGGTAACTCCGCTAAGGCACGAAATAACGTTTCTTAACTGTCTCAAGTCAGTATAAAGGAGGAAAGACATCCTAATTTATTACTGTTCCCTTTTTCAAGTAAATACAGAATCATACTTAATTGTCATTTTTAAGTTAAGTTCAGCCCTCTTGTGGCAGCTGAAGATATTAAGCATATGAAAAGGCATTTTTACAAAACGAATTCTTATCATTTACGAATCTTAATCAAACTATTAGATAATTCTAAGATAAAATGTTTTAATAGTTTGATAAACCTAAAATAGAAGCATTTTTTTCCTTTTTACCCAAAATTGTGTTAACTTTAGCCCCTGGTGGCAGCTGAAAATATTAAACAAATGAACTCATATTTTGGCAGGTATATACCGTCCACTAAATGCAACTTTTAATCACTATTAGAACTTCATACTAGAAAAAAAGTATTTTTCGCTCCACCCTAAGTCCTACATATTAAATGAATAATTATAAAAATGTACCGGCGATACATGTATCGGCGATGCATGTATCGGTATCGGTATCGCTTAAGACATCTAGAAAGTATCGGCGTATCGGTATCGCCTAAGACGTTCTTCATGTATCGATGTATCGGTATCGCTTTAGCGATTTTCATGTATCGATGCCCATCACTACACATATCGTACGAGTAGTGAGCATGGCTGCGCCGCTTTCAATTTGTACTCTGGAAGAACAGAGATCCGTGGTTCGTTTTTTGTGGGCAGAAGGTGTGAAAGGAGCTGAAATTCACACGCGTTTATGTGCTCAGTATGGGAATAATGCGTTACCACGGCGAAGTGTGTACGAGTGGATTCAAATGTTCAAGGAAGGTCGGACATGTGTGAGAGATGCTCAGCGCTCAGGACGACCGTCAACATCAACCAGTGGTGACAAGCAGGAAGAAGCCAGAGCCATGATTTTCGATGACAGAAGGTTAACAATAAAAGAAATTGCATCTTCATTAGACATCAGTCAAGGGTCAGCCTAGTCGATAGTTCATGACATTCTTGGCTTTCACAAGGTTTGTGCAAGATGGGTGCCCAAACAGTTGACAGAAGAGCACAAGCGTAATCGTATGGACGTCTGCTCTCGTCTTTTGGCGCGGTATCATAATGAAGGTGAAAACTTTTTGGAGCGCATTATCACTGGAGATGAAACCTGGATCCATCACTATGAACCAGAAAGCAAACGACAGAGCATGCAATGGAAGCATCAAACATCTCCCGTTGCAAGGAAGTTCAAAGCGCAGCCGTCAGCAGGTAAAGTTATGCTACCACTGTTTTGGGATACACGAGGCCCTATCCTTGAACGTTATCTAGAGCGTGGAACTACAATAACAAGTGCATCGTATTCTGACATGCTTCGGAATTAGTTAAAGCATGCAATTCGGAAGGTGTTATTCTGTTACACGACAATGAGCGCCCTCATACCGCTACACAGACTAGAAAATGCCTTCAAGAACTTAAATTTGAAGTTCTCGACCATCCAGCCGACAGTCCAGACCTGGCACCTTCGGATTTTTACCTGTTTGGACCACTAAAAGACGCTTTGAGAGATCAGCGATTCCAAGGCGATGATGACCTGAAGGAGGCGGTGCACGACTGGCTACGCACACAGCCAAAAGCATTCTTTTGTGATGGCATTAGGAAGCTTGTAGATCGCTGCACTAAGTGTATTGAGAAACAGGGAGACTATGTTGAGAAGTGGTGTTTATAATCTATCAGATGTGAAAATAAAAAGTGCGGATACTCACTGAATTACCCTCGTGTATTGGGGTTTAGTAAATGTTAATGTCTTCTGTTCGTTCCTCTTAGGGTTAAAAGGTTTTACGTCAACGAATCCGTTTAACCCTTCCTGACGCAGTTTGTCGAATTGTGAATGAGTCAGCTTTCTCCCAGGTAGTTTCCATCACTTCTGCCGCAAGGTAGCTGCTGAATTTACGCCTGCCATTTAGTGATCTAGTTATTAGATGTTCAGTATCAGATTGTAATAGCTTTGATGGTCTTTCTCGTCCACAAATTTTATTGTATGTATTGATGAGATCTTGAACGCTTGCTCGAAAAACTTTCATTTTTCACTAATTTCCACTGACTGTTGCCTTCTTTGTAAAATATTATTAGAGTATGCTCTCACGTCATGCCCAATAGTACACTTTGAAGCCATATTTCATGTACTTGGAGGTAAAGAAACGTATTACTAAAGTTCAACATAAAAAAAATTGGCCATAATAATCCATAGAGAAGAATATTGCCTTTTATCAACACATAAAGGTTTGCTTTTCCCTGAGAATATTGATGAATGTACGAGGGCCACTCAATGTATTTTGCCCCACCTTTTTTTTTATTTCCAAATTTCCCTGTAAGTTCCAGAAATTTTGTACACAAGTAGTTACATACCTTTTTTACAAGTTTTTATTTTTCCACATAGTCTCCATCCTTTTCTACGGCTTTCCTCCACCTCGAAACAAGGGCCTTTATTACTTGTTGGTAAAAGTCCGCTGGGTTCCGCTGGAGCCACCTCTTAACCTCCTCAACAACCTCATCGTCACCCTGAAACTTTCTTCCACGAATAGCATTCTTCATTGGCTCAAACAAATAGAAGTCTGAAGGTGCCAGATCCGGGCTGAATGGAGGGTGGGGTAAGTGCATTTTTGTGATGGCCTCTCTTGTTTGCAAACTGTTGTGTGGTGTTGCGTTATCGTGCAAAAGAAGGACGTCTTCCAGTTTTCTCTCCGGTCGAACTCATTTTATACGTCTCTGGAGTCTCCGTAGGGTGGCAATATATGCCTCTGAATTGATTGTTTGTTCGTTCTTCATAATGTCCACCAGAATCACCCCTTTCTTGTCCCAGGAGATGGTGGCCATAACCTTTCGTGCAGAGGGAGCCATTTTGAACTTTTTCTTGCGTGGGGAGTCTGCGTGATGTCACTCCATGGATTGGTGCTTTGTTTCAGGTTCAAAGTGGTGTACCCAAGTCTCATCCCCAGTCACAATTCGTGAAAGGAAGTGATCCCCTTTCTGTCTCGCATCGAACCAACGACTCAGAAGCAATTTCTTTTCTTTGGGCTTTGTGATCTTCAGTCAGTTCGCGCGGAACAAACCGTGAACACACTTTTGAGTATCCCAGTTGTTGAATTAGCGTATTCACACTTCCTTCACTAATTCCTAGCTCCAGTGATAGCTCCTTGTATGTGACGCGCCGATTTGATCGAATGATGCTGTTAGCACGTTGCACAGTGTAAGATGTCATAGCCGATGCCGGGCGACCGCTGCGTGGCTCATCATCGAAGCTGGCTCTCACTCTCTCCGATGATCTCACACGTTTCGACCAGCGTCCAACTATGCTTCGATCAACAACAGCATTTCCGTAAACGTTTTGTAGACGTTTGTGAATATTTCCAACTGTTTTCTTCTCTGCGGTTAAGAACTCGATAACAGCTCTCTGTTTACGACGCACATCACTGTCAGACGCCATTTTCGAAACTGCGTTAACCATCGGTTTTATACAAGGGCGTTTAAAAGCAGTTTTTTACAAGAAGGGGTGGTTCAAACTGGAAAATTCCGGTTATGTGAAGCGCAGAAAGTTCAAACTTACGGCCAAAAGACATTTCAGCCCCATGGCCTATTATTTAGCTAAGAAAAAAGGATGGGGCAAAATATATTGAGTGCCCCTAGTATTTAAAAAAAATATTACTGAGAATATCAATATACATTCAATAATATAAAACCCAATACAAAGCTCGAATATGTGACAATAAAACCCACACTAATAGACGGAGTTTATTTCCACAACAGTTTCGATGCCCACTGGCATCCTTTTCGGGTGGATACAGAAAAACGAATGAACAAAAGTAAGAACGAAACAATCCAGGAAAGGTATCAAGCTTATAAGTACCTTCACACAAATTAAAATTATCTTGTTTTATACCTACAGATTCTATTATTTTTCTTTTGACATAATTATTACATTTATGAAGTAACCTACTTCATTCCCAATCTATGGCATGATTATTTTGGTTGACATGATAAAAAATTGCATTATTAGACAATTTTTACAGGGAATGCTGTACAGTAGACACTAGCTTTCTCCTGTTTTGCAAAGTTATTTATAACCAATTTACCTTTTACAGTAGACGAATATTTGAACGCCAAATCAAACCTAAAATCTTTTTATGTCCCTCTGGAAACTTTAGTTAACCAAAAATAATATTTGAGTTTGCTTTACATTTCCAGCTTAGACAGTGTAAAAAACCTTTGACGAAAGATTTTAGGGTTTGATTTGGCGTTCAAATATTCGTCTACTGTATTGTATAAAGTAAATTGGTTATGAATAACTTTGCAAAACAGGAGAAAGCTAGTGTCTACAGCATTCCCTGTAAAAATTGTGATTTAGTATATGTAGGAGAAACTGGAAGAAATATTGAAACTCGTATTAAAGAACATAAATATGCTTTCCGATGTTGTAACACTAATAATGCAATTTTTTATTATGCCAGCCAAAATAATCATGCCATAGATTGGGAATCAAGTAGGTTATTTTATAAATGTAATAATTATGTCAAAAGAAAAATAATAGAATCTGTATGTATAAAACAAGAAGATAATTTTAATTTGTGTGAAGGTACTTATAAGCTGGACCCTTTAATGAGATTCTTGGTCAAAAAATCTCTTCCGGTGTCGGGTGAACGGGATCCACCCTAGGTGTGAATTTCTTAATGGTCTCTGGCCTTCTAAAATATTCCTTCTCTTTCCTGGATTGTTTCGTTACTTACTTTTGTTCATTCGTTTTTCTGTATCCACCCGAAGAGGATGCCAGTGGGCATCGAAACTGTTGTGGAAATAAACTCCGTCTATTACTGTGGGTTTTATTGTCACATTTCGACCTCCACGTAAAAGTGAAGTTTTGCATTTAAAGCTCGAATATGCCTTCCTAAAATTTGACTGAGATACGTCAAAGCACAAATACATTCTGTTTGTAGAGACGTTCGTTCAAGGGTCTTATTGCAACAACAAATTAATTATAATCAGCAAAATTACTTTTCTGAATACATATTGCACTTGTACGATAAAGTATATAATATATATATATATATATATATATATATATATATATATATATATATATATATATATATATATATATATTATATATATATATATATATATATATTATATATATATATATATATATATATATATATATATATATATATATATATATATATATATTGTTGCTTGTACCCTGTGGTGAATGGACGTGTTGTTTTGCTCTCTCTATTTAACACCCAAATTAGAAGGGAATAATCTACTCGGCGGTTTATTCTGTTTGCACCCGAAAGTGTATAAAGTATCAGTGAATCCGTGCATATAAATTATAAAGTGAATTTCATTAAAATAAGAAAGTGCAATATAGTTTACATAATTTATCACCAATTTTAACGTATATATTCAAAACGAAATACGGTTGGCATTCGAGAAAGTTTGAAACAAAGCAGGAAAAAGGTCATAAAACACAAAGGTCAGAAAACCCTCGAAATACCCTCGACCATCGAAAGGAAAGAAACAGAAATAAAATAAAAATAAAAATAAATAAAGAATTTGTGTGGGTATTTCTTCTTAGCTAATTAAGGAATATCATGGATATGGGTCCAAATTCTCACTTAATCTGTAATTTGTGCAATTTAGTAACAACGGAAAGCCTAGCGATTAGGTGTGATTTCTGCCAACGATTAAACGACTTTAACTGCATGAATTGGAATGATCGGGAAATAACTCTTGTCTCGAACGCGAAACAAGTCGTGGGGATCAAATTTCTATGTGGCGCATGTACACAGACTGTAAATTCTTTCGCGGTCTTTAAAGAAATGGAGATAGCAGACTCGAAAGTTACAAAAAAGAATGAAATAATGGGGACGCATGTGTCCGAAATGGTCCCAACGAAAAACAGGGTGGATGAGAGAGAAGACGAAATAACGATTAACAGCATAATAACGAACAACAATTTAATAACAAATAACGATATAAACAACGTAATACGGAAGGAAGACATAGATGAAAGGAAAGAAATAAGTAAAAGTGGCGAAGTAGACAAACGGTCCAACGAGCGAAATGATAAAAAGATAATAACTAAAAACGTAGAAAATAAACAGCCAAAGAAAAATAATGATAATGCCAAAACTAAGAACTTGGAAAATAATAAGAAAGAAAGCAGAAGCGTAGAAAATATCGTATGCAAATACTACGCGAAAGGAAACTGCAGATATCGGGATGGGCAATGCATATATGCACATCCCACATTATGCAAAATGCATTACACAAGTGGATATTGCAAGTTTGATAAGAAATGCATGTTCCACCATCTTACGGTCTGCAACACTTATGAAAGATATGGGAGTTGCAAATACGAAAAAAAATGCCGATACCACCACCCTCAAAGGAACGCAACGAGGGAACAGAAAAAACGAACATCAAAGAAGAGTGGAAATTTTTTAGACGCAGCCAACACATTTCAGCTGCTAAATACTCTCCAGCAATTACAAAACCAGCTGACAAATATAAATATAGAAATCCGAGAGCCGGACAGAAGGTACGAACAAAGACACTTCATGCGTTATCGGGACAACAGGTACCGACAAAGATAAAAAGAGGTAAATTCTCGGAGGACCACAAGGCAACGAAACCGGCACCCCCATTGGAAAACAAAGCGGAACCACCTGTATGCGAAAAAGAAAGAGAAAAAATAAAAATAATCCTAGCCAACATACAGGGCCTTAAATCAAACCAGTCCACGAACAAAGTTGCATACCTGAAAGGACTCATGCAAGAAGCCGGAGCAGACTTTGCATGCCTCACGGAAACTCATCTAAAGGACTGCCAGGCGAACTGTGAAAATTGTGAGTCCTGTATTGACAAAAAAGAAATACAAATTGACAACTATAACATCCTCCGAGCCGACAGAACAGTGAGACGTAAAGGAGGAGGATGTGCTATTTACACACGCGAAAGGCACATAGCAGAAATGGCTATAAGTACCTCAAACAACTACGTAGAATGTGTAGCAGCAAAAATTGAAAAATTAAATATGGTACTAATTGTAATGTACAGACCCCCAAACACGCCAACCTCAAAATTTTCAGATTCCATTACAGAGGTAAGAAACTTAGTAAAAGATCTACACTCTCCAACCCCAAATATTTTTCTCTGTGGTGATTTTAATTTCCCATTCATGAAATATAAAAGGATAGGAAAAAATATATGTATCCACCAGGACAAGGGGGGCACACGAGAAGACCAGGAGCAGGTAAAAATGCTACTAGCTTTAGCTGATGAATTTATGTTAACGCAAGAAATAACAGAAAACACAAGAAAAAACAACTGCCTAGATTTGGTATTCACAAACAACAGTAATCTAATTGATAATGTAGAAATCTCCCCAACTATGATATCAGACCACAATATCATTGAAATAACAACTAATATAAAGGCAACAGGAAAGGAAAGAACACGCACAACAGAACGAAGCAAATTCGAAATTTTTAATTTTCACTCCAAAGCTATAAACTGGGAAGATGTGACATCCAGCATGGAAGTAATAGATTGGAAAACCATTTTCGAGGCCAAGACAACGGAAGAGATGCTAATGACGTTAGAGGAGAAGACGTTAGAAATTGTGGAAAAACATGTCCCAAAGATACAACAAAGAGGAAAGAGAAGCAGGTTCGAAAGACAAAAGAGGGCATTGTTCCGAAAGAGAAAAAGAGTGACTGCAAAATTAAGTAATTGTAAAGATAACAACATCAGAAAAATATTAAATGATAAACTACAAAGTATCGATGTCGTCATACAGGAACAAATCGAGAAGCATACAGAAAAAGAAGAAGATGACGCTATAGAAGCGATAAAGGTTAACTCAAAGTACTTCTATAATTTCGCAAAAAGAAAGTCGAAAAACCAAGCGACTATCGGACCTTTAAAAAATGAGAACAGTGATTTATCTGATGATCTAACAGAAGTATCTGAAATATTAAAAGCTCAGTATGAATCATCTTTCAGTATCCCAAAAACTGACAAATTGATTTGCGATAGAAACGCGTTCTTTGAAGAAGAACCACAAGGGGAAAGTATAACGGATTTCGACTTTACGACGGATGATATTACACAAGCCATAGGGAAACTAAAAACACACTCAGCGGCAGGACCGGATAAATGGAATGCCACACTGATCAAAAACTGCAAGAATGCAATCGCTGAGCCCCTATACTGGATATGGAGACGATCATTAGACACGGGAGAAATACCGGGCATCCTGAAGAGCGCGAACATAGTCCCAATATATAAAGGAGGAGATCGATCCAGGCCAAAAACTATAGGCCAGTGTCGCTTACATCTCATCTCACTAAAATATTTGAAAGAATAGTTAGACAGAAAATCTATGACTTTTTGGAAACTCAGAAAAAATTCAATGATAACCAACACGGGTTTCGATCAGGCAGATCATGCCTATCACAACTAATGGAACACTACAACAACATTATTGATTCACTTGAAAGTAATGAAAACTATGATGTACTATACACAGACTTTGCTAAAGCGTTCGACAAGTGTGACCACGGAATCATAATACATAAACTGAAATATATGGGAATAACAGGAAAAGTAGGGAAATGGATATATAATTTCCTTAGTGAGCGGAGGCAAGTCGTTACAGTACAAGGAGTATCTTCATCAGAATCAGAGGTCCTCAGCTCAGTACCACAAGGAACAGTATTAGCTCCACTACTCTTCATAATCATGCTAACTGACATAGATGAGGACGTTACCAGAGACAGCACAGTAACATCCTTTGCGGATGACACAAAGATCAGTAGAAAAATAAGAAACCCAGAAGACATAGGATCTCTACAAACCGACATAAACAAAATCTACAAGTGGACTGAAGACAACAATATGAAGTTTAACACCGAGAAATTTCAGCTATTACGGTACGGAAAAAGAGAAGACCTAAAGTCCATGGAATATTATACCCCAAATGGACAGGAAATTCAGAGAAATTCCAGAGCAAAAGATTTAGGGGTTGTAATGACAGATGATGCGAAATTTGAAACACAAAATAAGATAGCAGTAAACAGAGCAAAGAGAATAACGGGTCAGATATTGAGAACCTTTAAACGAAGGGATAGGAATGTAATGATTCCTCTACTGAAAACCCTGATAATACCCAAATTAGAATACTGCTCGGTCCTAACTTCCCCATATAAAAAAGAAGACATTAGACAGCTGGAGGGGATCCAAAGAAGCTTCACAGCCAAGATCAATGGGTGCAAAGAACTAAATTACTGGGAAAGGTTACGAGAACTAGACCTATATTCACTGGAAAGGAGAAGAGAGAGATACACCATTATTTACACTTGGAAAATAATGGAGAAACTAGTCCCTAATCTTACTCTGAATCCCATAACTCCCCAAACAACGTGGAAAGTAGAAGCGGTAGACTGTGTCGTATTCCCAAATTGAAGGCGAGACAGGGAACATCCTTAACCCTGAAAGAAAATAGTTTTGTAGTGAGAGGACCAAAACTGTTTAATCAGTTGCCCAAAGACCTAAGAAACACGAAGGGAGTTGCAGTGGAAATCTTCAAAAGAAGACTAGACGCCTGGCTCAGAACAATCCCCGATGAGCCGGGCGTACCTGGCTATGTGAGGTGGAGAGCGCAAGAATCCAACTCACTACTTCACCAGGCCAACTCGAGAGGAGGGGCGACAAGCTTGACCTTCGCGAAATGAGAAATCATCGCGCGGAACCTTTGTAAGGTTGTAAGGTAAGGTAAGGTATATATATATATATATATATATATATATATATATATATATATATATAGATACACACAGACCGTGCATAGAACAAGGTACTCTTCTGAGAAAATTAAATCCACTATAGTCCGAATAAGTAATTGTAAATGACAAACACTATAGTTTTTCTTTTTCATGATGTTAGCACGACGTGGGCAACGGGTCATTCGCAAAGAGGACCCAAAAATAGCCAACAACCATCCCAACAACCATCCCAAAAGTAGTCAACAACCATCCCATCCCATCATGAAACGGACATGTTATGTTCCTTGAAAAGTGGACGCTCAATTTTGCCAGTTGAGGTTTAAGTTTTGGTTGTTGGCTAAAAATACTATAGTTACCCCTTTTTCTTGGATGTATTCAATCCGACGCGAATGCAACGAGTCGTTTGCTTATATTGAGGTTCTGAATATAGGAGGCTAGGTGTAGCTGTAACCCCTAGATCTTGTCCCAAAACTGGATCTTATTTGCTTTGCATATAGCTGGTGAGGGAAGCTATATTTTTGGGTCCTCTTTGCGTGTGACCTGTTGCCCACGTCGGGCTAACATCATGAAAAAGACAAAACTATAGTGTTTGTCATTTACAATTACTTATTCGAACTACAGTGGATTTAATCTTCCCAGAAGAGTTTCTTGTTCCATGCACGGTCTTGTGTGTATCATGAAAAACCTCAGGGGACCATTCTGAGTTCAATCCCATATACCTCGTTAACCTTGTTTGGGTTCCGTGCGTCGGTCTTTCTTCACACGAAGGTCAAGCTGGTGGCCCCGCCTCTAGTACTGGCTTGATGGAGGAGCGAGTTGCTCTCTTGCGCTCTCCATCGTACGTAGCCAGGTACACCCGGCTCATCTGGTACTTTCCTGAGCCAGGCATCTAGCTTCGTCTCTTGAAGACTTCAACTTTGACCCCTGTAATGTTTCTGAGGTCCTTTGGAAGCTGGTTGAAAATTCTTGGCCTCCTGACAACCAAGCTATTTTCCTTCAGAGTTGAGGAGGTCCCTTGTCAGGTAGGGCGGAATGTTTTTACACTTTTTTCTATTTTCGTTTTGCAATAGCGCGAAAAAGTGGCTCTTCCACGTCAAAAGTGAGTGTGTAAAATCTCAGAGATCTGCAATAATATCTTCTGCCTCCGCACGCGCGTTGAAAATCCAAAAAATGCGCCAAAATACGCATTTTTTCAATAATTTCTTATAGTTTTAATTTTCATCCTACCTTCTTGTAATAGCGAGGAAAAGCATCATAAAAGTTTATTTCAGACTAATTTTAAATATTTTTGTCCTGCGATAATTTCTTCTGCCTCCGCAAACGTTCCAAAATACGGGAAAATTTACATAAATAGCGTATTTTATAATGACGCTATTATGGTCAACTTCGGCCCTACACCATAGTTTATTCGTTAATTATGTATTAAGTAATGCAATTGACAATTCATTATATTATATTTTAGTAATTTAAGAAGTTTATATATTTGAGCAATTAAATAATTTAGGTCCACCAATGCAGTTTACTTTGCATATGCTTGGTTTATTTTTGATGACTTAATATGTAATATGCATGCAGCTCCTCGCTTATTTCGTCAATATTGAATGTACTATATTGACAAAATAACCCAGAACTCACCACGTGGAGGTGGCTGCATTTCGAGTTCCTCCCTGCACGACCCAACCACCCTACCATTATCGGACTTAGGCTAGTTACACACTGTAGTCACTTTTTGTTTCCATTCTTAGCATTTTCTTTCTGGATTCTAATCTTGCTCTGATAAATCCATCCCTTGCCTCTGAACCGCATACTGCAGCTGAAGCCTCTGTTACCAGCTTAAGCTTTATACGCCGTTCAACCGCTTGGGTGTGGCAAGGAAAGCGTGGGATGAAATTAGGTACATCTCCTGATGAGATATAGTTCAGGATGTCGGAGCGTGATAGAACTTTTGTCAGAGGAGGCTCTGACAGCTTACAAGTTTGCCAGTTAATCATGTTGTAGTACTCACTGCACTGAAAGTTCAACGTGGGCAATTTAAACACTCTCACTGCGGCTGACTCAGAATCTCTTGCTTTAAGGATTCTCCTCCATCCTAATTCTCTGATATGTTTTGCTTCATCGTGAATCAAACTAAGGAAAACATTCTTACGATGAGAAAAATAGGAATTTCTCTGAATAACACGATCAACTATTTCTATACAGCGGGCACTCAACGACCTCGAGCGTTGTATCATTTGATAAAGATGTTTGGCTCCCTGTGTTGCTGGAGAATTTCTCCTGATTTGAAACCACATTGGAATATAAACTTTCATAATATAATCCACGATACACTTAAGGTTGTCTGAAGGTTCTTCAGTTGAAATGTAGAGACGAAGTATGCGGTTAGCAGTTGTCGCCCATCTGGAGTGTGCCATTTTGCCTGGTTTCCTTTGAGCTAGAGAGGGAGTACATTCACCTTTTGACACAGCATCATAGACTTCTGCCAAATATTTCTGATCTGTGCTCAGATCATCTCTGTCAACTACAATTTCTTCCGCTTCAACTCCTTCAAACTCAACAACAGGTCTCTTTTCACAATCAATTAATTCTTTTCCTATAGGCCCCGTAAAACTATGAGGACCCGTTGTTTTACCATCAATGTCAGTCACTATGTGCCGCAAGGGAAGTTCATTAGTGTGAAGCAAGCAAATCAGCCACTGGAGTGCTCTCTGAAAGTGCTCTTCAATACTTCTTATCACTCCTCCTTTTGGTCCTGTATTAATTGTTGTCCCGTCACATCCAATGGCTTTAACTTCTGAAGTATCAATCTCATTTGAGCGAAAAAATCCAGAATTGCAGAAGATATACTCTGTGCTGAGCCAGAAGCGAGAGTTACATGTCCAATATAATGCGAGTTTGGTTCTTGAAGCAAAGTGACATGTTTTTCTGTTATATTTTTTTGATAACCTTTACTGCCAACTTTTTCTTGCACTGCAGTTTTGTCCTTTCTTCCATCGAAATAGATACTCTCCATAGTTTCTTCTTCGTAATCTCTCTTTTGAATGATAGATCTCACTCTTTTTCTAGCTCTCCTTACTTTGCATCTGTCTATTACTGAACTTAAATCTTTTTCGTTTATAATTCCCACATCTTCGAGAACAGCCGAAGCAATTATAGCAGCAGACCTGTCTGACACACCAGTTCTGTCACAAGCTATAGCCAATGATGAGATTGTTCCATGATGAGATTGTTCCATCAATTTGATTCTCTGTGTCGGTTCATAATCAGAATCCGCTCCTTCTGTTTCACTTGATGTTGATGACAGTGTTTCAGTTGCTTGTCCTTTACTGGTAGATGGTTTTGGTTCATACTGTTTCATTCTCTGTTGTCTTCTAGCAACTAGTTGCTAGATCTTTACGAGTTTGTGAAACATCAAGAGAGCCTATTTCCAATTTTCTTCTTGTTCTCTGATCTTTAAGGAAGTCTTGTTCAATTGCTGGAGCCTTGAGATGGTTTTCACATAAACACGTATCAAAATTTTCACATTTGCAAGCACTGATGTCAAATAATTTGTTTTCTGCCTCATTTTGAAATGTTTGTAATTTAATTTTGAATGAGTCACTATCTTTTTCCTTTTTATTGACTTTAGAAGGTTTTGACATTTTTCATGGTAATTTTTAATCATTTGAACGACACAGTTATGAGAAACAGTAGGAATAGACTGTTTTCCACAAATTTTCGAGAGTTTTTGAGAGAACACCCGAAATTTCTGCAACTGTAGGCTCTTTCTTCGATGTCTTCGGATTCAACCTTATTTGATGAAAATATTTCATGACGTCCTTATAGGTTGGAAGGCACCTCTTGTCTAGATCAGCTGGAGCCCCAAATATAGGGCAACTTGAAGAAGTTCTTGTTGCTTGAGCTGGTACTGACATTGTGAAAAACACAGTAATTAAGAAAAAATTAAGAAATTACTCCTAAAACGTAAAATATTCTTACATTCTGCAGAAGTTTTGTATATTACACCAACGTATTATTATGCACTAAAATATGCAGTATATGTCCACATATGCGTGTTGTCGTGTTCCAAAGATGTATTAACAGCAAGAGCAACACAATCCACATCTTACCCGAAACGTAGCTAGCACAACACTGCGGGGAAGTGAGAGCAAGAAGGTCTGGTAGAGTGTTGTGAGTCATGACTCATCAGTCATCACTCACTGACTCATTGCCGTATATGGCAATGACGAGCAACACACCATACCAGGCTGTGGGGAAGCTTCTAGAACGATGTGGGAGTACTACATGACGTACAAAGTGAATTTATTAGCATATAGGCTGAATATGCAAAATACGTGATTTATGCGGATTTTTCCGTATTTTGGAACGTTTGCGGTGGCAGAAGATATTATCGCAGGACAAAAATATTTAAAACTAGTCTAAAATAAACCTTTAGGATGCTTTTCCTCGCTATTACAAGAAGGTAGGATGAAAATTAAAACTATAAGAAAATATTTTAAAAATGTGTATTTTGGCGCATTTTTTGGATTTTCAACGTGCGTGCGGAGGCAGAAGATATTATTGCAGATCTCTGAGATTTTACACACTCACTTTTGACGTGGAAGAGCCACTTTTCCGCGCTATTGCAAAACGAAAATCGAAAAAAGTGTAAAAACGCTCCGCCCTATTGTCGGGCCTTTAATTTGGGAACACTACACATTCTGCCTTTCCTATTTTCCAGCGTTGTCTGGATGGTAATTGGGTAATTCTCCGGTCAGTAATTCTCCGGTCAGTAATTCTCCGGTCAGTAATTCTCCGGTCAGTTTGCAAAGAAACCAAAACAATAGTAATTTTAAAAAATGACCTTAAATGTTTGATCATTTTGCAAAAACACACAAAAATCGGTCAATTTGCAAAAAACACAAAAATCGGCCACTTTGCAAAATCACCAATAATCTTGTCGGTGTATTTGCAAAATCTCTTGTTCTAATACTGTAGAACCTTCTAGCTCCTAACCTAACCTAATCTAACCTAACCTAACCTAACCACAATGACACTGTTAGTCAGGTTAGGTTAGGTTAGGTTAGGAGCTAGAAGGTTCTACAGTATTAGAACAAGAGATTTTGCAAATACACCGACAAGATTATTGGTGATTTTGCAAATTGACCGATTTTTGTGTTTTTTTTGTAAAATGATCAAGCATTTAAGATCATTTTGTAAAATTACTATTGTTTTGGAGAGAGAGAGAGAGAGTTTTATATATACACAGGGTGTTTCAGGAGGAAAGGTCAATACTTCGGGAGGTGATAGTATCGGTCATTGTGAGAAAAAAAGTTCATATGAACATGCGTCTACAATAATCTAACGGAGAGAGGTCTGGAGACCTTGGTGGCCATTGAATGGGACCACCGCGGGGGTAGGAAGAGCTGCGCGCGCATCAGATTCAAACAGCCCTATCTCCGTAACCATTCAGAATTAGACACATGTTCATAGGAACTTTTTTTCTCACACTGACCGATGCTATCACCTCCCGAAGTATTGACCTTTCCTCCTGAAACACCCTTTGTGTGTATATATATATATATATGAAAATTATTTCACGAAAGTAACACGTGAAAAATATTTATGATGAATAAAACCACGAAGGAAAGGAAACACAGATGGTGCTCAAGCGCTTTCGTCTAATGACATCCTCAGGAACACTGAAGTACATAAAGAATTACAGCCTATATATAGGTTACAGAAAGAGAAAAAAAAAAAAAATATATATATATATATATATACAATAAACGGAGAAACGAAATTAAAGGATTGCGGAAGGGGGCACACAAATTTATAAGGAAAAACTATCGATTTTTAGCACAAGATTAAGATTTGTTTCCAAACAATGTTATAGATAAAAAAAAAAATAAAAAAATAAAAAATAAAAAATAAAAAATAAAATAAAAATAAAATATATATATACAAATTTATACTGGAAATCTGCCCAAGTTTTAGCACTCTGCTCTTTTTGTATATAAAAATTGAACAATTATCGATTTTTAGCACAAGATTAAAAGATTTGTTTCCAAACAATGTTATAGATAAAAAAAATATATATATATACAAATTTATACTGGAAATCTGCCCGGGTTTTAGCACTCTGCCCTATTTTTTTGTATATAAAAATTGAAAAATAAAAGTTATTAGGGTGGCATACGTTTTCGCAATAGCCTCTCACAATTGAAAAAAGATGGGGAGCTCCATATTACTAAAGCAGACAAGGCTAACACCATAGTTATTATGGACAAAGTGGACTACATCAGAAAGATGAACGAGCTTCTCCAGGACCCCGCCACCCACATACAGCAAACTTAGGAAGAACCCGCAGGATGACGTCATCAAATCATTTAATAGCGGCTTGAAACGCATTCTCAAAGATAATAAGGACTTAATTCCGCTTTTCATGTCCACTTCACCTTCTCTGCCCTACCTTTACGGTCTCATTAAAACCCACAAACCTGGCAACCCTATGCGCCCTATTATTAGCTCGGTGGGCTCTATTACTTATAAACTCTCCAAATGGCTTGTCAAAGTCTTGTCCCCCATTCTTGGAACTATCTCTGATTCACATGTAAAAAATTCCATGGATCTTACTGAAAAATTGAATAATGCACGTACTGAAACTAACGATAGATTGATCAGTTTTGACGTTTGTTCATTGTTTACAAAAGTGCCGATTGACGATATGCTTGACTTTCTCTCCCAAGAATTACATAAGTATGACCTGCCACTACCTTCACACATTGTTTTGGAACTTATTAAGCTTTGCATCAAAGACTGTAAATTCACTTTCAATAATGAGTATTATCAACAAGTTTTTGGGATGGCCATGGGCAACCCCTTGTCGCCCCTCCTCTCCAATATTTATATGGAGTTTTTCGAAATTACTTACATTCCGAGAATCCTGGGGGTTGGCATCCCTTGGTTGCGGTACGTCGACGATATTTTGTGTATCTGGCCCATGAATCGTGACCTGGATAACTTCCTCCTTCAGTTAAATGATCAAGTCCCCTCTATTAAGTTTACTTTAGAAGTGGAACAAGACAATTCAATCCCATTTTTGGATGTGCGTGTACATAGGGAAAGCCCAGGTTTTAAGTTTAGTATCTATCGGAAAAAACAAACAATTTGTCCTACGTACACTTTTACTCGGGACATGACACCCCCACTAAGAAGGCCATTTTTTCTTCAATGTTTCTCCGCGCCCTTAGGATCGCCAGTCCGGAATACATCGATGCCGAATTAGAAAAAATCAACGGTATTGGAAGTGATCTGTGTTATCTATCTGCGTTTATGGAATCTTGTCTCAACAAGGCAAAACGAACTTTCTATCGCGTCAATAATAACACTCGTACTTTGTCAAAAAATATTTTAGTACTTCCATTTTTCCCGGGCTTTTTAGGCATTGCTAATGTATTTAAACTTTTGGATATTAATGTAGTATTTTCATATAACAATATTGTGAAAAATATCATAGTAAAAAATAGCCCTACCAATAATTCAGGCATTATCTATAAAATTGGTTGTAAACAATGTGATTCCTTTTACATAGGTCAGACGGGAAAGGATTTGCACACACGTATAAAACAGCATCAATATTCCGTTAGAACAGGACAAGTGTCCAGTGCCCTTTTTGTCCATTTGTCAGAGTTATCCCACTGTATTGATTGGAATAATGCACAGTTTTATTCCACTCTAGCAACATTGTTAATAGAAATATTCTTGAGTCTGCCATTATCCAACTAACAAATAACTTCAACATAAGCAAAGGTCTTTTTCAACTCGATCCTGTTGTTTTGAATTCCTTCAGAACAGATTTAGATAAGAAAGGTAGAACGCTAAATCTTTGGTAAAATTTGTATGCCACCCTAATAACTTTTATTTTTCAATTTTTATATATCAAAAATAGGGCAGAGTGCTAAAACCCGGGCAGATTTCCAGTATAAATTTGTATATATATATATTTTTTTTATCTATAACATTGTTTGGAAACAAATCTTTTAATCTTGTGCTAAAAATCGATTATTGTTCAATTTTTACATACAAAAAGAGCAGAGTGCTAAAACTTGGGCAGATTTCCAGTATAAATTTGTATATATATATTTTATTTTTATTTTATTTTTTATTTTTTATTTTTTATTTTATTTTATTTTTTTTTATCTATAACATTGTTTGGAAACAAATCTTAATCTTGTGTAAAAATCGGTAGTTTTTCCTTATAAATTTGTGTGCCCCTTCCACAATCCTTTAATTTCGTTTCTCCGTTTATTATATATATATATATATATATATATATTTTTTTTTTCTCTTTCTGTAACCTATATATAGGCTGTAATTCTTTATGTACTTCAGTGTTCCTGAGGATGTCATTAGACGAAAGCGCTTGAGCACCATCTGTGTTTCCTTTCCTTCGTGGTTTTATTCATCATATATATATATATATATATATATATATGGGAGACCGTCCGCTGCATCCAGGCTATGTAGCGACCCGTGGTTCGATTCCACGTAAAGCTGTAGGTCCCCTCCGTCATATGACCTTAGATGTTGCGAAGGAGGCTAAACAAAACCAATAATTATTATATTATATATATATATATATATATATATATATATATATATACGAGGTGTACTGTTGAATACACGAAAGGCCTTGGAATATTTTTTCTTTTTCTTTGTGGATTTGCATCATACCTTATGAACCTTATGTTGTTTCGTGTGTTGGTCTCTCTTCACACGGAGGTCAAGCTGGTGGCCCCGCCTCTAGGTCTGGCCTGGTGGAGGAGCGAGTTACTTTCTTGCGCTCTCCACCGTACATAGCCAGGCACGCCCGGCTCATCTGGTACTGTCCTGAGCCAGGCATCCAGTCTTTTCTTGAAGACTTCAACTTTGACCCCCGTTACGTTTCTGAGGTCCTTAGGAAGCTGGTTGAAAAGTCTTGGCCCCCTGACAACCAAGCTATTTTCCTTCAGGGTTGAGGAGGTCCCTTGTCGTGCTTTTAATTTGGGAACACTACACATTCTGCCTTTCCTATTTTCCAATGTTGTTTGAATGGTAATTGGGTTTAGTTTTAGGTTTGGTACCAGTTTTTCGATCATTTTCCATATGTAGATTATGATGTACCTCTCTCTTCTTCTTTCCAGTGAGTACAGATTTAGTTTACGTAGTCTTTCCCAGTAGTTGAGTTCTTTGCAGCCATCAATCTTGGCTGTGAAATGCCTTTGCGTTTCTTCTAGTTTATTAGTTTCTTCCTTTTTATATGGGGACGTCAAAACTGAGCAGTATTCAAGTTTTGGTATAATCAGTGTTTTTAGCAGGGGAATCATTACTGTCCTGTCCCTTCTCTTGAACGTTCTTAGAACCTGTCCGGCGACTCTTTTTGCTTTATTTATCGCTATCTGATTTTGTGTTTCGAATTTCGCATCATCTGTCATTATTATCCCGAGATCAATCGCTTTCATGCTTCTCTGAATTTCCTGTCTATCTGGAGCATAATATGCAGTCTGTTTAAGTTCTTCTTTTCTACCATATCTCAAGAGCTGAAATTTCTCGGCGTTGAATGGCATGTTGTTGTCTTCTGACCATTTGTATATTTTGTTCGTGTCCCTCTGCAAGGCCTCCACGTCATGTACATCGCTGATTTTTCTGCTGATCTTTGTATCGTCTGCAAAGGATGTTACTATACTATTGCTGTTTACTCCGCTGTCTATGTCTGTTAGCATGATAATGAACAGGAGTGGGGCCAGTACTGTCCCTTGTGGTACTGAGCTGCGTACTTCCGATTCTGATGATGATATACCTTGAATTTTGACGACCTGCAGACGATCACTAAGGAAGTTGTAGATCCATTTTCCCACTTTGCCTGTTATTCCCATGTCTTTAATTTTATGTCCTATTATACCATGGTCACATTTATCGAAAGCTTTAGCAAAATCTGTATATATAACATCGTAGTTGTCATTGCCTTCCAATGCATCTAGGATATTGTTGTAGTGCTCTATTAGTTGTGATAGGCATGATCTACCTGATCGGAATCCATGCTGATTTTCGTTGAATCTTTCCCGTATCTCCAGGAAATCATAAATTTTCTGTCTAACTATTCTTTCAAATACTTTGGTGAGGTGGGACGTCAATGACACTGGTCTATAGTTCTTTGCTTGAGATCTGTCCCCTCCTTTATATATAGGGACAATGTTTGCTCTTTTCAAGATGCTCGGTATTTCCCCAGTGTCTAGGGATCTTCTCCATATCCAGTATAAAGGTGTAGCTATTTCATTTTTACAGTTTTTAATCAATAATGCGTTCCAATTGTCCGGACCTGCAGCTGAATGTAGTTTCATTTGTTCTATAGCTCTCGCTACATCTTCTGGTGTAAACTCAAAGTCTGTTATATACATACTCTCCTTGCAATTCCTCTTCAAAGAATGCATTTATATATATATATATATATATATATAATCAAACTTTAAATGACTTGTCAACATATTAAATTCAAGTTTATGAAAAAAAACCGATGTTAAGAAAGGTTTCAGAGTACGAGCAGTTCACAGAATCGTTGCTAAGTACATAGAACAGTGTTTCCCAACAGGGTGCTGCAAAATTTCAGGAAAAGAACAAAAATAAGTAATTGAAAATTGGAAATTTACTGAAGATTTCGAAATTTAAAATGAAAACAAAAATATTCACAATTTATTACGTCCATTGTTACTGGTGATGGGGATGTGAAAAGTGGAGAACTGGATGTTGAAAAGTGAGAGATGAAAATCCTTAGGGATGCTGCGAAAGAAGACAAATGACAATGGGGTCTCTTGAACCAGAAAAGGTTGGAAACTACTGACACAGAAGGTCAACGTACTGACAAAGCTTTCGTGCGTGGTACATCACCACTGGCAGCAACAATGCTCTGCTATCATAATTACTGTGTGGTCAAGTTCATAATTTACTTACGTGCCTATGTGGTCAGTTTTCACTGCAGATACTTCTGGCTCTATAGGTCCGAGTGCATAATTCATCAGGAGAAAGATGCATAAGTTTATGCTTATTTATGTTTACTTATATATATATATATATATATATATATATATATGATGAATAAAACCACGAAGGAAAGGAAACACAGAATGGTGCTCAAGCGCTTTCGTCTAATGACATCCTCAGGAACACTGAAGTACATAAAGGGTTACAGCCTATAACCTATAGGGTTTAACCCTTTATGTACTTCAGTGTTCCTGAGGATGTCATTAGACGAAAGCGCTTGAGCACCATTCTGTGTTTCCTTTCCTTCGTGGTTTTATTCATCATAAATATTTTTCACGTGTTACTTTCGTGAAATAATTTTCATATATATATATAAGTAAACACAAACTTGTGCATCTTGCTCCTGATGAATCATATATATATATATATATATTGCAGTAAAAACCCGAAATGCGTCAGAAGTTTATGAAAAAAAACGATGTTAAGAAAGGTTTCAGAGTACGAGCAGTTCACAGAATCGTTGCTAAGTACATAGAACAGTGTTTCCCAACAGGGTGCTGCAAAATTTCATGAAAAAACAAAAATAAATAATTGAAAATTGGAAATTTACTGAAGATTTCGAAATTTAAAATGAAAACTAGAAGCCACGAAGGTCGTTTGCTAAAACTAGTATTATCTATTCAAAACTAGTTCCACCTAAGGTTGTTGGGGAGAACCAGAAATATATGGCTCACATGTTGCTAAACCTACTTTTAACTACACATTTCAGTCAAAACTCGTTTCAACAAGAGCACTGTTAGGAAAATCTAGTTCTGCCTGGAATTTAACAACTCGTCTCAGCCAAAACTAGTTTATTTTAGTAATAGCAATTAATTTGCTGAAGTATTCAAAATATCTAAAATTGAATTAATTTTGGAAACCTCGCAATTAAAGCAATTTAAAGTCTATATTACTTACGGGGTGCGATTCATCAGACATTGTTTTCTAAACAACTTACTGAAGTACTTGAAATATCTAAAACTAACGAAAATATCACGACTTATCCTAACCAATCGTAAAGAGCGTGCAGTTGACCAAACCGGGCATTCAGTTCAGTAAGTTGTTTACGTATGAACGTATGAAAACAATGTCTGATGAATCGCACCCCGTAAGTAGCATGAACTTTAAATTGCTTTAATTGCGAGGTTTCCAAAATTAATTCAATTTTAGATATTTTAAATACTTCAGCAAATTAATTGCTATTACTAAAGTAAACTAGTTTTGACTGAGACGAGTTGTTAAATTCTAGGCAAAACTAGATTTTCCTAGCAGACTCTTGTTGAAACTAATTTTGCGTAGGTAATACTAGTTTTAGCGAACGACCTTTCTGACTTCTAGTTTTGACTAGTAAAAACTGGTTTTGACGGATTTCGGGTTTTTACTGCAACACACACACATATATATATATATATATATATATTAGGGCGGTTCATGAGATCAAGTAAAGATAAGCACCCCCAGCCTTCTTTAATTAGCCTTATAAGGCTAACTAACGAAAATATCACGACCTAACCTAACCAATCGTTAAGTCAACTGTACGCCCTTGACAATTGGTTAGGTTAGGTCCTGATATTTTCGTTAGTTAGCCTTATAAGGCTAATTAAAGAAGGTTGGAGGTGCTTATCTTTACTTGATCCGGTTCATGTAATAGGGGTGAAAAATTTAGTTGCAGGTAAGTCACTGAGCATGTGGATTTTTTAATTCTACTTGTTTACAAAAATCTTCATGGCAAATTTGTACTTGGTAGCAAAACTTTTAGTGGGTGCTCAAGGGTAGATGAGACACCGAAAAAGATCAGCTAAGGAGGACAGTGACAGGAGAAATGGGAGTTCCAGCATTCCCTGTCTCCTACCTAACGTCCCCCCCACGGAGTACTTCCCTGGTAGATGAGACACCGAAAAAGATCAGCTAAGGAGGACAGTGACAGGAGAAATGGGAGTTCCAGCATTCCCTGTCTCCTGCCTAACGTCCCCCCCACGGAGTACTTCCCTGGTAGATTGGTGTTTACAATCTCCTCCTGGTTTGGCTTTGTTTCGTTTGAAACCTTGTCGGAAAAAAAACATGAAAATGATTGAGGGAGCAAATTTATTACAGAGACGAACACAAAAGAAAGATCGGAGAAAATACAAAGAAAACATTTCAGTAGAGAGGATGGATCTCTCAGACTTTGTCGATTCAGCGTCATTCAAGTTATTTAATACTTTCAAGATCAACCGAGGGTTCTTAGTTTTTGTAACATTAAAAAGAATATCATGTTTCTACGAATACTCTTCGCAGACTTTTAGTAGCCAATCCAGACCTTTAACAGAGGGACTTATTAACACCATATCATCGGCATAAACTAAGTTCTTTATCCTTGTGTTACTTATACAACATCCCACTGTTGCCTCGTTAAGTGAAGCAATTAATCTGTCAATATACCGGTACACATTAAACAGCATAGGGGAGAGCAAGGAGCCTTGTCTCACCTCGCAAGGGGAGCAAAACACTCGGATAGTACATTGCCCCACCTAACAGTAAAAAATTGGTGGGAATATCAAAATTTCAATAAATTTAATATGTACAAGGGAACCTTCCTGTCTTCTAGTTTTGCAAATAAAATATTGTGGTTAACCCTATCATATGCCTCACTTATATCTAGGAAACAGCTATAAATAGTTGAATTACTGTCAATGTATTTAGATATTGTTTCTTTAAGTACATAGATACACAGGTCAGTTGATTGGGACCTTTTAAAGCCAAACTGATTAGGAGATGTCCATAGGAAATCATTTAATCGGAGTAACAAGAGTTTTTCTAGTAGTTTCGAGAAGCAGGACGCGACAGCAATAGGCCTGTAAGTATTGCTGGACAGAATGTCTCCGTACTTATTTTTGACCAGGGGCAAGATATATACCATCATGAACTCTGCAGGGATATAGCTATGAGCAAGCATGGCTGATAGGAGCAATGATATATACAGACATACTACGTCATTTGCATATTTTAAGTGCTCATTCGATAAGTCATCTACCCCTGTCGCAGAACCAGTCTTTAACTCTTTAATTAACCTCTTTACTTCAGAAAATGATATCAAAGTATTTTCCCTTGTTCCTCCCACAATCGTTTCGCTGCAATCTATATTAAGATTATCCCTACTCACACTATTAAGAATGTTAGAATAGTGGTTTTTCCACAGCTTTGCAATTTCATCCTCCCCCGACACCCCATCGATTGTCGGAGGGAGGACATTTTTGACACCCGTTTGATTCTTAACAAATTTCCAAAAAATGTTATTATCATTATATATATATATATATATATATATATATATATATATATATATATATATATATATTTTATATGCAGGAAGGAGGTGCCAAGGGCAAATGCCCGCAAAAGCACCCCTCCCATAGAAGAAGAAGAGAGCCAAAATCAGGGTCCGGGGTTTTCGGGATGCCTAAACACTCTGCGTTTGAAAGATGGGAGGTCATAGACAGGAGGAAAGATGGATTGAGGAAGATTGTTCCAGAGTTGACCGGTTGAGTAGATGAAAGACTGAAAATACCGATTAACCCTTGCATTAGATAGTTGGACAGAAAAGGAATGAGAAAGTGTAGAAAGTCTGGTACTGCGTGCTTTCCTTAAAGGAGGAGGCATGCAGTTAGAGAGTTCAGAAGAGCAATGTCCGTTATGATAGCGATAGTAAAGAGAAAGTGAGGCAACATTGCGGCGAAGAGAGAGAGATTGAAGACAATTAGTAAGAGGCGGGGAATTGATGAAACAAAAGCCTTTGATTCCACCCGGTCAAGTACGGCTGTGTGGGTTGAGCCACCCCACACATGAGAAGCATACTTCATACAGGGGCGAACAAGACCCCTGTACAGAGATAGCAACTGAGAGGGGGTGAAGAAACCGCGGAGGCGGTACAGCACACCTAACCTCTTAGAAGCTGTTTTAGAAAGAGAGTATATGTGATCTTTCCAGGAGAGATCACGAGAAAAGGAAACGCCAAGGATGTTAAGAGAAGAGGAAGGATTGAGGTATGTGTTGTTGAAGGTAAGGAGATAGTCGTGTGGAAAATTGTGACGAGTAGACAGATGGAAGAACTGAGTTTCTGAGGCATTGAAAGCCAGAAGGTTTTTTTTTTGCCCTAATCAGAGATAGCAGAAAGATCAGAGATCAGGTGCTCCATAGCTATACTATGCGAATCATGTTGTGACTGTTGAGAGGAACCCTTTGGGAAGCGGGTGAAGAAGTGAAGAGTGGAATTATCGGCATAGGAGTGAATAGGACAGGAAGTGCGAAGTAAAGACCATTAATAAATAAAAGGAAAAGAGTGGGTGACAGGACAGAACCCTGAGGAATACCACTGTTAATAGCTTTAGGAGAAGAACAGTGGCTGAATGAAAGCTAATTTCCAGCAGGAAGGAAAAGTACCAGATGAGAGACAAAGACGAAAGGGTTTGTCTAGGTAGGGTCTTAGCACAGAAGCACAGTTCTTAAGAACAACAGGAGGAACACCATCAGGACCATACCCTTTCCTAAAGTTGAGCCGAGATCAGGCAGAAAAAACATCTTTAGAAGATATTCTAATTCCAGACATAATAAAGTCAGAGGAGGGAGGAGATGGAGAAACAGCACCGGAATCGTTCAGGGTTAAATTGTAAGGGAAAGTTTGAGTGAAGAGTTCAGCTTTGTCAGGAGAAGAGACGGCAACTATGCAGTCGGAATAGAATAGAGGAGGGAAAGAAGAGGAAGTAAAGTTGTTGAAGAAGTTCTTAGCTAGATGCCAGAAAGAAAGAGACGAATTAGAATTGGATAGATTTTCACATTTTTGTCGGATGAAGGAATTTTTGGCGAGTCGAAGAACAGATTTTGCACGATTCCGGGCAGAAATGAAAGCTGAGTGAGAGTCAGTTGTTGGATGGCGACGGTACCTTCTGAACGTTTCCTCTCTGTTGCGGATAGCATTAGAACAAGTAAAGTTAAACCAAGGTTTTTCTGCATTATTAGTAGGAATAGAATATGGAATGTGCGCCTCCATGCTCGAGAGAATCACCTCTGTGATGCGCTCAGCACACTTAGAAGGGCACCGGCCACGGAAGCAGTAATCATTACATGGGAAATCACAGAAGTACTGCCTAAGGGCTTCCCAATCAGCGGCGCCGAAGTGCCAAAGGTGCCTCCTCTTGGGAGGATCCAAAGGCCGAATTGGAGCGATAGGACAGGAAACAGATTTAAGATTGTGATCGGAGGAGCCCAACGGAGAGAAAAGTTTCGCAGAGTAAAATGAAGGATGAGAGTTAAGAAATAAATCCAGAATGTTGGGCCTATCTCCAAGGCGATCGGGGATAAGAGTAGGGTGATGTACAATCTACTCCAGGTCATTTAGGATAGAAAAGTTGTAAGCAAGTTCACCAGTGATGTCAGTGAAATGGGAGGAAAGCCAAAGGTGGTGGTGAACATTGAAATCTCCTAAAATGGAGATTTCAACAAAGGGAGAGCGGGAAAGAATGTATTCCACTTTGGAAGTGAGGTAGTCAAAGAATTTTGGATAGTCAGTAGAATTAGGAGAAAGGTAAACAGCACAGATGTATTTGGTTTGAGAGTGGCATGTAAGCCGTAGCTAGAGGGTATAGAATTCGGAAGATTCGAGCCCGGGAATACGAGAACAAGTTAGGTCATTGCGTACATAATTGTACGCAACATCTACAGTACCTTTGGAGTGAAATTGAGTATAGAGAAAGTAAGAGGGTACAGAAAAGGGGTTGCTGTCAGTCGTTCCAGACACCCGAGTTTCAGTGAGGAAAAGAAGATGAGGTTCAGAGAGGAGGAGAGGTGGTGTTCAACAGATTGAAAATTTGAGAAAAGGCCACGAATGTTGCAGAAGTTTAAGAAAAGTGAATCAGACAGAGGTCCAGAACATCTCGAATGGGCGGTAGCAGATCTAGCCCCGCTGCCTGGGTCTGCGTTCCCGATATCGGCAGGGGGGGAGTCAGAAGTGGGGACATTTATGGTCCCCTCCCCAGAGGACTCTGAGGCTCTTGAAGTTGATGCCATTTTTTTTTCAATTGTGAAAAGATTATGTATTTTGTAAGATACATATGTATATAGTGAGGAATAGGGAGAGAAATGTGTGTTTGAGATCATACTGGACTGCTGACAGGGTAGATAAGATACGGAAAAAGATCAGCTGAGGAGGACAATGACAGGAGAAACGGGAGTTCCAGCACTCCCTATCTTCTTTTTAACGCCAATCCCCGGACTACTTCCCTGGTCGATTGGTGTCTACAATCTCCTCATACACACACACACACACACACACACACACACACACACACACATATATATATATATATATATGAAGAGAAAATCAATCACTTAAAAAATTATTCAGAGAAATTTCACGGCCAATATCAGTAGACACAAAACCTTGGATAAAATGCACAAATTAAATTTATATTCATTGGAAAGAGGAAGAGGAGAGAGGTACACCATAATATTCATATGCAAACTAATAGGGAAACTCGTTCCTAATCTCACACTGAAACCTATAACAATTCAAACAACATTGGAAAATAAGAAAGAAATGCTGTTTACAAACTTGAAGGCTGGACAAGGAACATCCTCAAACCGGAAGGAAACCTGTTTTGTCACCAGAAAGCCAAAACTATTTAATCACTTGTCCGAAGAACTTCGGAACACGAATGGTGTTGATGTAGAAGTCTTCACAAGAAGACTAGACACCTTGTCTTAAAACAATTGCAGATGAGCCGAGTGGAGGCTATGTGAGATGGAGACTTCAAGAAAGCAATTCTCTCGTTCACCAAGGCAATTCCAGACATAGAGCCACGAACCTGACCTTCCCTGGAAAGCGCTTGAGCACCGTTTTGTGTTTCCTTTCCTTCGTGGTTTTATTCATCATACATATATATATATATATATATATATATATATATACATATATATATATATTCTTTTCTTGGCTGTTGTTAAGCTCGGACACATTTTACAAAGCTCCTGAAACGCGATTAAAGTCTATCTTTTTGTGTGTTTATCTGATTGATTGCAGTGTTTGATTGTCTAATTTGTCATTTAATAACATTTTGCTCATTAATGATTTAAATTATTTTATATTAATATTTTAATTACTGAAGTATTTAGTGAGGAGTTCATCGTTTATTGTTGCATGTGAATACACAAATTGTTACCATTTATTATTATTACAGTACGGTATTTCTGTTCTATTAATATACATATTTAATTATTATTTAGAAATCTAGAATTTTTGTCTTGTTTATTATTTTATTTCTGTTTTATTTGAATATTTGATAATAATTATTTCACAAGAAAGTCTGTTTTTTATGTTAATACATCTACCACGTGGCTGTTGCTTGTCATCGATAATCCCCTAGAGACTTTAGACTTTTCAATTCTTTCAATTAGTTTAAAAAAAAAAATGTTCGTGTGTGTAGAGATTCTGTTGGTATTTCCAGACTCTTGTTTCCTGTTTTCAGGTCACTGATCCATAATTCTTTCCAGACTCTTCTGCCTACCTATTAGATTGGGAAATTACGAGTAATTTAAATTTTTCGTGAGAATATTTTTCTAGATACGGCCCCTAACCTACGCGAGTGTTCCGACTGCGGCAAAATATTTCCTCAGTACTTTTTTACCGATCGCTCTTTTAACCCTTTAGTTTGCAGATTTTGCGTAAACCGACAGGAACTACGAAACGAGGTGATTTCAGCGAGAGACGGACGTCGGAGAGAGGTGGGGATGCGTTGAGAGAAGAATTTAGTGCTTTGGCGGCAAGGTTCAACTCGCTACAGGATTTTGTTTCGGGGTGTCTGGGGGCGTGTTCTCACGCGGAGCGGAGATCGCGCGAAGCTTCTACGACGAATCCACAACCAGTCGTCATTCCCGTCCCCCCTTCACCTTCGGGGGATCGACCGTTTGAACCAGTACCTAGGTACTATAAACCTTGCTTAAGAATAGTTACAACTAATAGATTTTCTCTCTTAGAGCCAGATCAGAATAACACACAGGAAAATAACATTCTTAAGTCCCTTCGCCAACAGGAAAATGTTGAATTCGTTGATTTGTGGTGTTATTTTTCTAATAAAAAGGATTTGTTTTTTCGTGATGGTCTTCACTTGAATGGCGTGGGAGCAGCTCGTCTTAGTAGACTATTACATAGCTCCGCGATGGCTTCTCGGGCACAGAACGGCGTAACTCCTATGAAAGCAGCCAGCCGAACATACATTTTCCTTACAGAGAACGATTTCCTCCACGAAGAACCTCGAGATTCTAATGCGGTACTCAAGATTTTCTAAACGTATTTTATATTAATGCTCGAAGTTCAAGATTTAAATTTGATGAACTGTTAAGTATTGTCCTTGAGTAAAATTTTGAGGTCGTAGCAATTACTGAATCCTGGTTAAATAGAGAGTAGAGATTTTCTCAGAGAATATCATATCCCTGCTTATGAGATATTAAACAATGATAGAATAGAAAGAAGGGGTGGTGGTACAGTACTATACTATACATTCGGTCACACTTAAAACCAGGTCTACTTCTAACATGTTAACTGAGTGGGCAGTTGCTTACGTACAGAAAGATTTCACCTACCTTCTACTGTAAAACAAAATATGAGCATTTCGCCCAAATTGTGTTTATTTTTAAGTGCTTGAAATGCCTACCTAATTAATAAATAGTGATCTGGTTAGGAGCCTCGTGTAGATATTTTCTTATAGATATTTATGGCTATAGATAATAAGAGATATGTATAGGTAAGGTGACCAGCCGTACTGATTTGGTCAGTACAGTACTGACTTTCAGACAAAAAACAATGTGCTGACTGATTTTTTTGGTTTGTAGTGATTTCCTACTAACTGTCGGACTAACGATTTCGTTTTTCTAAAGTTATCGATAATATCTGCACACAGACATAGAAAATGAAAGCTTTGTTTTAATGACGATAGGTGGCGGTTGCGCGCATTGTTTTTGTTTCGATAAAGTTTAAAGTGGGTGATACTGTGATTGAGAGCCTGAGAGTGAAAGGTAGGTTTTGTTTGTCCTAAATTTTTATTACTCAAGTGTTAATGTGATTCTGTACATATGCATCAACATATACATTTGATTTGATTTGTGATATTTGTGATGAAATACAAATAAAAAAAGAAACTGGGCCTTTTCCGAAATTTGGACTGTTTCCTATTATTTTGAAAATAAGATATTTAATGTAGATTATTACGCTGATTTAAAAAATGTAACTCTTTTCTTGGAGAAATTATTATTTTAAAAGTTACAAGGTGTTCTAGTTTACGTATATATATATATATATATATAATATAACGTAAAGAACGACGCTTTGTATAGGAGAACATTCCGCGCAAGATGAGAGCGAAAGAATGAAACAAATGAGGTAACCACCCGGGAATCGAACCCGGGATCTTCCGATTGCCGGTCAGATATGATAACCATTACACCATGGGCCTCACCCAATCAAATGTCGTAATTCCTCTACATGCGCGCAGAAACCAATGCCCCAAAGGGGCACCTCCCGCATGCCGTAACATTATATACATTATAACTGCAAACACGCAGTATAATTAACGTAAAGAACGACGCTTTGTATAGGAGAACAATCCGCGCAAGATGAGAGCGAAAGAACGAAACAAATGAAAAAATGAGGTAACCTCATTTTTCATTTGTTTCGTTCTTTCGCTCTCATCTTGCGCGGAATGTTCTCCTATACAAAGCGTCGTTCTTTACGTTAATTATACTGCGTGTTTGCAGTTATAAATATATATTATATTATATATATATATATATATATATTTTCTACCTGCACGAAGGGTAGAAAAAATAACTGAATGCCCGGCTAGGTCAACTGAATGCCCGGTTAGGTTAATTGAATACCCGGTTAGGTCAACTGTACGCCCTTGACGATTGGTTAGGTTTAGTCGTGATATTTTCGTTAGTTTTAACGAAAATATCACGACTAAACCTAACCAATCGTCAAGGGCGTACAGTTGACCTAACCGGGTATTCAATTAACCTAACCGGGCATTCAGTTATTTTTTCTACCCTACGTGCGGGTAGCAAAAATATATATATATATACGTAAACTAGAACACCGTGTAACTTTTAAAATAATAATTTCTCCAAGAAAAGAATTACATTTTTAAATCAGCGTAAAAATCTACATTAAATATCTTATTTTCAAAAAAATAGGAAACGGTCCAAATTTCGGAAAAAGCCCAAGAAACTATTTTAACCCCACCCACTAAAATTGTCTTAAAAGTAGACCTGTTTAAAACCCATAAATAAAAACAGTGCCGAAATTAATAGTAAATGCGACGTTTGTTGAAATTAAAGACAACTCACAAAACAAACTATTGAGAAAGCGAAGCAAAAAACTTATTAGAAAATAAGCACAACTCTGAGCTACAGTATACAGGGTGTACATAAAGTCAGGATCTATTTTTGTGAAATAATTATTTTTTTCTATTTTTCTTTTCAGAAGCCCTTAGAATGAATACAGAAGAGCGTGTGGCAATAGTAATTTGGCGAATCGAGGGAAAGAAATACAATGACATCAGAGAGAAGTTTAGAAGGAGATTTCATAAGCCTGGGCCAATAGACAAGACAATACGAAAATTGGTGAACAAATTTAAACGAACGGGATCTGTAAATGATGAAGCAAGATCAGGACGACCGTGTATGTCAGATCTTACCGTGAATGCAGTACGCGGAATTATCACTGAGGAGCCACGTACGTCCGTTCGTGCTGCATCCTCCCGACGTCATCTGTGCAGAAAATTCTGAAAGTTAATTTGCAGAAGAAAAGCTATCATTTGCAGGTTTTACATGATTTACATGAGGAAGATTTCCCTCGACGAAGTGCTGTGTGTGCTGATCTCGTAGAACAAATCTGGAGTGATAATTTAATGGACAACATTCTCTTTAGTGATGAAGCCACTTTCCATACGTGTGGAAAAGTAAATCGCCATAACTGTCGAATTTGGGCAGATGAAAGACCGAATGATTTCGTCCAAAATTGGGAAAGAGACTCACCTAAAGTTAATGTCTGGATGGGTTTAGCAAAATCTAAGGTTTATGGTCCTTTTTTCTTTGCTGAAGCAACAGTTACGGGGCTTATTTATCTGGACATGTTGCAGCAATTCCTTGAACCTCAGCTGATTGGGGATAGGATTGTTAGTACCGTCGTCTATCAACATGATGGTGCTCCTTGTCACTATGCCAAAATTGTTCAGGATTATCTAAATGGACGTTTTCCAAATCGCTGGATCGGACGCAGAAGCAACAGACCTTGGCCAGCGAGATCACCAGATTTAACCCCTTTAGATTTCTTTGCATGGGGCTTTATCAAATCGCACGTCTATCAGACGAAGATTACGAGTCTTGAAAACTTACGTACACGTATACGAACTGCTGCAGATAACATAACCCCGCAAATGCTCCAGAATGTGTTTAGAAATGCTGCGGAACGATTTGAGCTGTGCAGGGATACTGATGGGCGTCACGTCGAATCCTACTCTTAATTATTTAATAAATGTTACCACTTTATCATTTTATGATTGAATTCCATATAATTTCCAAGTGCTTCACAAAAATAGATCCTGACTTTATGTACACCCTGTACAGTATATAGTGAGCCAAATTAAATCCAACCCGAAGGAATTCTATAATTATGTTAGGGATAAAAAAAATAGCTTCACAAACTATTGTTCCACTCATAGGTGAAAACAACGAAAATATTTACGATGACTTATAAATGACGGAAGTTTTAAGTAAATTCTTCTCTTCCGTCTTCAGTAACGAAAATATGAACAACATTCCCATTCCCGTAATCATGCTCAGCGATGATCTTTTAAAGCTTCACGATTTTACCATTAGTGAAAGTGAAATACTCTCGGCCGTAGGAAAAATTATTATAAAACTCCTGGGCGAAATAAGTTCTATCTTAGGGTATTTAAAGAAATGAACTGCGCAATAGTATCTCCTTTCACACACACACACACACACACATATATATATATATATATTATATATATATATTTATATATATATATAATAATAATAATAATAATGATGATGATGATGATCTAGTTATTGATCTACAGATCTACAGAAGCTAAGGCTAACAAAGACCCTAAGATCCACTCTAAAGTTAGCCTGAGAGGAAGAAGAGAATAAGGGGTTAAGTAAGTAGCAAAACCTATCATTCGTGGGTTAACATTCATTCAGAAAAAGAGAGAAAGACTCACCATCATCATCCGCCGGCCACTGCCGACAAGTCGGAAAAATAGTCGAAAAGAATAGGAAAGGGGTGCAAGATGAAAAAAAGTAAAATAAGAACGCTTACAAACCATGCAAACACAGTCTTAACTCAAACACTGTCATACCATACAAGCTACAAACATGCAAGTAAAGAGAGGATAAGAAAAGAGAAAAAAAAAGTATGAAGAGTATAACAAAAAGTGTTAGTTTACGCTATGAACTACATCTAAGTTCGTGTTAGTCTAATTTTTTTTTAATATAATTTTGTTGCTGGCATATCACACGCTGGCATGTCACAAACTGGCATTAATCGTCACCAGACTCAAATCTCGACCATTACCCGCCCACCCGAGCTCCTGTTGCTAATTGTTTTATTATTTTAAACGACATTAATATTTTTAAAATGCCTATCTAAACGGTTTTTAAACATATTATCGCTGGTAGAGTTCACGACGGACGCGGGGAGATTATTCCAATTATCAATTACTTTAAACGTAAAAACGTTTTTAGCGATGTTAGTAACGATTTTGAAAACTTCAATAAGCTCCCCCTTAATCTCCTAGTTTCGAGTGAATGCAAGTCTAACTCTTTAATCCTATCTTCGTAAAACTTGTTGCGTAGTAACGGAATTAGTTTCGTGGCGCGTCGTTGAACCCTTTCTAACCTATCAATATCCTCACGCAAATACGGGCACCATCGTGTACGTGTAATTGTTGTTACGAGAACCTATATGCATTTCTTTACATTTGTCTACGTTAAATTGCATCTGCCACTTATCCGTCCACTCCATAATCCTATTTACATCGTCTTGGAGCCTATTTCTATCGTCCACGTTAATAACTTTACCGCCTATTTTAGTATCGTCCGCGAATTTTGACACGTTACTGGTCAAGCCTACATCTATGTCGTTAATGTAGATTACGAATAGCAATGGGCCTAACACTGAACCCTGAGGGACACTGCTACCTACATCCAATCACCCCGATTCCCTACCATTAACGACGACCCTCTGTTTCCTGGCACGAAGCCATTCCTCTAACCAGTTAGCTACCTGGCCACGTATACCGTGCGCTTTAACCTTCGCAATTAGTCTTCTATGCGGAGCTGTATCGAACGCTTTTTAAAGTCTAAATAAATAACGTCAGCCGATCTATGCCTATCGTATTCGTGCACTATTTCATTATAAAACTCTAACAAATTAGTTAAACAAGATTTATGGCGTCGAAACCCATGCTGACTACTATTAATCAAATCACGACTTTCTAAGTGATCGACTATACGATCCCTAACTACGGATTCCAAAAGTTTACCGACAATTGGCGTTAAGCTAATAGGCTTATAATTGCTAGCTACTGTGCGGTCGCCTTTTTTAAAAATGGGCGTAATGTTAGCTAACTTGATGTCTTCAGGAATAATCCCCCCTTCCAGTGACTTATTAAAAGTTTTTGTTAAGGGGCCTACGATAACGTCTTTCAGATCTTTCAAATGTCTAGGATAAAGCGGGTCAGGGCCTGGAGCTTTGCTAACTTTTAGTTTATCGATATACTGTAATGCGCAATCTCACCCTCGTAAACAGTTATTTCATTCAAAATAGTCTCGCTGCTAAATGGAACGATATCGTCTACGTCGGGGACATTATTTACGGCTTCTACGGTAAAAACGCAAAAAAATTGTTAAAAATACCTGCCATTGCCTGAACGTCGGAAGCCAAACCGCCGTTAGCGTCCACCAGAGAGCCGATGTTATCTTTCATCGGCTTACGATTATTGACGTAGTCAAAAAACTTTTTCGGATTATGTTTACTATCCGCAGCTACAAGTATCTGAAAATTATGCTTAGCATTCCTAACAGATCTTTTAACCTGACGTCTAAGCTCGATATATCTATTAAAGTTAGCTACCGTGCCATTGTGCTTATTAAGTCTATACGCTCTGTTACGCTCGTTTATGAACTCACCTATTTTCCTAGTCCACCACTTGGACCTACCATGATTACTAGCGCGCTTGGGCCTACGCAGAATAAACTCCCTTTCAATATTAAAAAACTTTCTTTAAACGCCTCCGAATGAAAATTTGCATCATTACCCATAAATAATGATGATGATGATAGAAAATCTAGAAGAGGAAGAGCCATTGTTATGATGACTAAGCTGATTGATGCGGCATTGCTTGTATATATTAAGTTAAGGTGTATATATATCCATCTCATAATTGTAAGGTTAGTGAAAAATTCACTTAATTTAGAGCTAGCATTTTTGGGCTCTTGTGGCATCATGTTTTTGCACTCTTGTGGCATCATTTTTTGGGGGCACTGCGCGTCCTTGCTACTCGTTTGTTGAATGCGGCACTTACAGGGCGTGGTCTTATGGAGAGCTCTCTTGCAATTCAGTTTGGTTGTTTAGATACAAGATTGTTGCATCTTGCAATGGTACAGGTTGTGTGTTGTTGCAAGGTTTAGAAAGAAGACCATAAATAGTGCCCTCTTTGATTTGTATCTTAATTTTATGCAACTGAGGCCTAAGGTAGGCCCACATCGAGTCTGCAACCCTGAGGTAGGACCTAACAGGACCTCCAAGTCCGTAAGTTTTAGTCTAGCTTAACTTGGGATGTAGGTTGAACTGGCCCTTCAGAGCTTGGCCGTTCAGGGATCAGCTGGGATTCTGAACCCAATAAAATAAAAAATAACAGATGATGATCTACAGATCTACAGAAGCTAGGGCTAACAAAGACCCCAAGATCCGCTCTAAGGTTAGCCCGAGAGAAAGAAGAGAGTTGCGAGTTAAAAGAAGCGAATAAGGGGTTAAGTAAGTAGCCAAATCTATCATTCGTGGATTAACATTCATTCAGAAAAAGAGAGAGAAAGACTCACCATCATCACCTGCCGGCCACTGCCAACAAGTCGGAAAAATAGTCGAAGAGAATAGGAAAGGGGTGCAAGATGAAACGAAGTAAAATAAGAACGCTGACAAACCATGCAAACACAGTCTTAACTCAAACACTGTCATACCATGCAAGCTACAGACATGCAAGTAAAGAGAGGATAAGAAAAGAGAAAAAAAAAGTATGAAGAGTATAACAAAAAGTGAGTTAGTTTACGCTACGAACTACATCTAAGTTTGTGTTAGTCTAATTTTTTTTTTTAATATAATTTTGTTGCTGGCATATCACACGCTGGCATGTCACAAGCTGACATTACTCGTCAACAGACTCAAACCTCGACCATTACCCCGCCCCCCGAGCTCCTGATGCTAATTGTTTTATTATTTTAAACGACGTTAATATTTTTAAAATGCCTATCTAAACGGTTTTTAAACATATTAACGCTGGTAGAATTTACGACGGACGTGGGAAGATTATTCCATTTATCAATTATTTTAAATGTAAAAAAGTTTTTAGCGATGTTAGTAATGAAACGTCTGGCACGTAATTTAAATCCATTATTACGAGTATTGCTATATCGAAAATGAACAATTTGTCAAAATTTACGTTATCGATTTTATTAATGATTTTGAAAACTTCAATAAGTTCCCCCCTTAATCTCCTAGTTTCGAGTGAATGCAAGTCTAACTCTTTAATCCTATCTTCGTAAGACTTGTTGCGTAGTGAAGGAATTAGTTTCGTGGCGCGTCGCTGAACCCTTTCTAACCTATCAATATCCTCACGCAAATACGGGCAACAAAGCTGAACGGCATATTTTAAGTGAGGCCTGACTAGGGACTTGTAAAGGGGCAATATAATATTCTTCGATTTAAATTCGAAATTACTCGCTATGAAGCCTAACATCCTAGTAGCTTTTACGCAAGACTCCAGGCACTGGTTCCTAACTTTTAAATCCTTAGATACGCGTACGCCTAAATCTACTTCCTCGTCAACGCTCGCTAGCTGTCTATCATCCATCGTGTACGTGTAATTGTTGTTATGAGAACCTATATGCAAAACTTGACATTTGTCTACGTTAAATTGCATCTGCCACTTATCCGTCCACTCCATAATCCTATTTACATCGTCTTGGAGCCTATTTCTATCGTCCACGTTAATAACTTTACCGCCTATTTTAGTATCGTCCGCGAATTTTGACACGTTACTGGTCAAGCATACATCTATGTCGTTAATGTAGATTACGAATAGCAATGGGCCTAACACTGAACCCTGAGGGACACTGCTACCTACATCCAACCACCCCGATTCCTTACCATTAACAACGACCCTCTGTTTCCTGGCACGAAACCATTCCGCTAACCAGTTAGCTACCTGACCCAGAGCATTTTTTAACCTAATGAGTGGGCGACATGAATGTCACCCAGTGAAGAAAATTTGCCGCCCAGTAAATGAAATTTTAGGGTACTGGGCGACAAAGAATTTTCAAAATTTGTAAAAATAGAATTGTCTTGGGAGTTGTCTTGGGAGCATTGTCTTGGAAGCCATGTAAATACATATAATACATGCACATATGCCACAATTAGAACTTTATCCTAAATGTAAATATGAAATTTACATTGAATATTTATATATAGATAATGCTAGTGTTATTTCAAACCACACGGGGATGGTGGCCTGATTAGGGAACATCCGGATCCATCGTATCCTTAATCCAGGGGTGTGCTGGGACCGGTTCGGTCCGGTTCGCCCGAATAGGTTGTTAAATTTTGATTGGATCACCGAACTGTTTGTTTGTTTTTAATAAATATTTAGCAGTCAGTAATTTATTTATATCTAAATTTTTTTTCATATTTTCAGGATTTTATAGAAAAATATAGGTAGTATCACAAGCAGTGGTCGTTTCAATATTTATTTATTTTTTGATGAAAAATTAGTTTATTTTTAGATAATTATTAGGGTGTGTCAATTTTGTCAACTTTTTTCAAATCAATTTTGGTAGTGAAAATATAGTGTCTTTTCATGTCAAAACTTGAAATTGGCCAACCAAAATGAAATGAAATAACCCTTACCTACATCAATTTTACCTTAAAGTTTCAGAAATTGACTCTTTTACTAAATAATAGGACATAAATTGATTAACTATTCATCTGTCACAGAATTATCCCACTGATCGCATATGGAGTGTTTTCAAGGTCATATAGTTGTTGTACAATATACAAGTCACAACATGAATAGAACTGTCCCTCACTCTCAGTCCTCAGTTGCCTCTTAGATGTCATAGACGGTGGTATGCTGTTATTGCTCTTGTACCTACTTCATAGTTATTCTACTAGACGAATACTACAGTTTAACTGTAAGTATGGATTATTGATTATTATAATTATTTATTATTATCATATTCTTCTGTCTAATTATGTTGTAATCCCATGAAATATTTTTTTATTGAATTTTAGAACATCGAATGACTAAACTATGAAACATCGTGATTGATATAAAATACTTAAATGTTTTTCTTTCTTTTCAGATATTCCTAAGATGCCAAAATTGAAGACAAGAGGTCAGTCGTCATGCCACTTGAGCCTGTTAGTCGGTACAGGCAAAGAGCTTCCCGTATCAGAACTACCAACAGTGCGAGACATGCTGAGACTAGGGTTACTCCTTCGTGAACAAAATACAAAGGATAGAAGGAACTACACAGAGAAAGAGCTCATAAGGGACATGATTCCCCCTCTTCTGCATCAGTGGAAAAAAGCTAATGTGTTATTCAAACCACCTGTACTCAATCAGTATAGAACTATTGAGCTAAAATTAACAAAGCTCTGGCACAAAGCAGTTGAGACATCACTTGGTAAAGGAAAACTAGCAAAGAAAAATAAATTTCTGCACACACTTGATACTCTTCTTGACATTTTTAACTGCCAGTGTCCCATAGAGTTGTGTTCTGAAGCCAATTGTTCTCCCTCATGCAGAAGAGAACCTCACCCTCACATTGATTGTCGCTGTCCTCGTGAGAAGAAGATCCCTGTTTTGGAGCTGGCTTTCATAAAGGCGCAGAGAACAAAGGCAGGAGGTCAAGGAAGTATGCAGATTGGTTCGGCAGATTATTCAGAAACCAAAAAACAGATTGTTATTGCTAAGAAAAAAGAGAAAATCCGAGAGAGGGAAGAAAGGAAGAAAAAGAAGATTGAAGAAGCCACCCAAAGAGATGAAGAGCTCTATCAAGAGGTTTCTCACTTCTTTGAAAGCTCTTCAGATGAACAGAAAGAAGCAACATCAGATGATAGCTCCAAAATGCCATCTGAACCTTCGCCGAAGAGAATGAAATACAACACCAAAGACATCTCAAACATTGCCCTTGCCAGTATTCGCCACCATACGGGGCTACGAGAGACTGCAGAGATTGCCACTTCCGCTTGGATAGATGCAAGCCTCATCAGTCGAGATGATACATCCTTAGTGATAGATCATAATAAGATAAGAGCACAAGAAACAATAATGAAGGAAATATCTGATCAGCATGAAAAAGATTTGAAGGAGGAAGGTCTCTCTTGCCTTTTGTTTGATGGAAGAAGAGATGACACAAAAGTTCTCCTAGAGGTAGAGGGAATGGACAGAAAGTTTCCCGGTCTCATCAAAGAAGAACACTACTCTGTGTGTTCCGAACCTGGTGGCCGCTATTTGTTTCACTTTGTTCCTGAAGCAGAAGTAGAAGGCAAGAAACATGCAGGGGCAATTGCTGATCAAATAATATGTTGGCTTCAAGAAAGAAGACTTGACAGTTCACTGCAGGCCGTTGGTGGAGACTCAACTGCGGTGAACACTGGATGGCAGGGCGGTGTTATGACGCATTTAGAGAAAAAACTTGGAAGAAGGCTTGTTTGGATTGTATGTGATTTGCACACAGGGGAACTACCTCTTCGTCGTCTCGTCCAGGAACTTCATGGTCCTACAAAGAGCAACAACAAGTGGTCAGGCCCCCTTGGCAACATGCTAGATGAAGCAACGGAATTAGAAATAAATACAAAACTTCCAAAGGTCGAAGTAGGCCCTCCCCTTCCAGTGTTGTCTGAAGAAGTTATCAAAGACCTCAGCACGGATCAATCTTACGCTTATCGTATTGTTCAAGCAATCAGATCAGGAGAGTTGCCTCAAAATCTGGTTCTCTTGGAGATTGGACCCGTAAGTCACAGTCGTTGGTTAACTACAGCGATTCGTTTCTGCAGGATTTGGGTTTCCAAACATGCACTGAAGGGCAAAATGCTACAGAATTTGATGTTGATTGTTGAATTTATTATTGGGTTTTATCTTCCTCACTGGTTCAATGTAAAACTTAATCCAATGTGGATGGAGCGGCCCAACCACATCTTGTTTCAATTACAGCTACTGAGAACCCAAAGGAAAGTAGTGGTGGACATCGTGTTACCTGTGGTGAGAAGGTCCGCTTGGTATGCTAGGCCAGAGGCAGTTTTGCAAGCAATACTCTCCAGCCAATGTACCAAAGAGCGAACTGAGGCTATGGAAATCATTCTAAAGCTTAGAGGAACATCACTAGATGATGACCAGCTGGGAGACTGGTCTGTTCAGACAAGGAAGGTACCTCCGATAAACGTCAATGCCACGAAATTGTCAGAATTAGTTAACTTGAGTTTGGAAGTTTTGAAGCCACCACTTAGAACATGTATAACAAACAAAGATTTAACACAACTTAAAGAGGCCCCAATGCAAGTGCCAAAGTGGCCTTCTCACACTCAGAGTGTGTAGAGATGTGTGAAAATGGTCACAGAAGCAGCTAGTCAAGTTTACAGTCACGAGAGGCGAGAAGGCTACATCAAAGCGCAAGTAGCAAGCCGAATGCTGATGTCAAGGAACCGCAGCAAAAAGGACATGACTGCATTGGTTACTTTCAAATAAAGACTCTGAATGATATCTTATTGCCACTTTAAATGTTGATAGGATGTTTGCGCACATTTGTTATTTTGTTATCAATTTACGGAAAAATGGAATTTTTGAATTAAAATTGATGTAGGTAGGAGTTATTTTTTATTGTTTTTGAAGCAAGGATATTATTTTGTATGCCAAATGATTACATTGAATTGCTACCAAATCACATGATTTTCAATTTAGTCATTTCACCCCCAAAATTGACACACCCTAATAATTATGTCATTAGTGAGTATAAAGAATATGTTAAATAATTTCTGCGAAAATGTTACAAAATGCTGTTTGGAAAAGCTAAAATGCGTTGGCTTCTGGGGGCTCCGCTCCGGACCCCGCTGGGGGAGCTACCGCTCACCCCAGACCCCCTAGCTTAATGACTCGCGCTATTGGCGCTCGCCGATTTACACCCTTATCTGTATGAGAACCAGTTGTTAAGAAATTGGCAGCACACCCATGCCTTAATCCCCTCTCCCACTTCCCGATCTGCCTTTGTCGCCCAGTGGGAAAAGCTTAAAAAATGCTCTGACCTGACCGCGTATACCGTGCACTCTAACCTTCGCAATTAATCTTCTATGCGGAACTATATCGAACGCTTTTTTAAAGTCTAAATAAATAACGTCAGCCGCTCTATGCCTATCGTATTCGCGCACTATTTCGTTATAAAACTCTAACAAATTAGTTAACCCTTTCACTCACTGGGTAGACAATTGTGTCGCTGAAAAATAAACCATATTGATTCTTATATAACCATCCATAAAGGCAAATTTCTTTTTTACCCTATGTCATAATTCGTGAGCGAAAGGGTTTAAACAAGATTATGGCGTCGAAACCCATGCTGACTACTATTAATCAAATCGCGACTATCTAAGTGATCGACGATACGATCCCTAACTACGGATTCCAAAGTTTACCGACAATTGGCGTTAAGCTAATAGGCCTATAATTGCTAGCTACTGCGCGGTCGCCTTTTTTAAAAATGGGCGTAATGTTAGCTAATTTGATGTCTTCAGGAATAATCCCCACTTCCAGTGACTTATTAAAAGTTTTTGTTAAAGGGCCTACGATAACGTCTTTCAAATCTTTCAAATGTCTAGGTCTAGGATAAAGCGCGTCAGGGCCTGGAGCCTTGCTAACTTTTAGCTTATCGATATAATGCGCAATCTCAACCTCGTAAACAGTTATTTCATTCAAAATAGTCTCGCTACTACAGTAGATGGAACGATATCGTCCGCGTCGGGGACATTATTTACGTCTTCTATGGTAAAAACTGTCGCAAAAAAGTTGTTAAAAATACCTGCCATTGCCTGAGCGTCGGAAGCCAAACCGCCGTTAGCGTCAACTAGAGGGCCTATGTTATCTTTTATCGGCTTACGATTATTGACGTAGTCAAAAAACTGATGATGATGATGATAATAATAGATCGTTACAGGCTGGAGAAGCTCCTTTCAATTGGAAACTTGCAAACATTAAGCCATCAATATTTAAAAAAGGGGACAAATGTTTGTGTATATGTATATATATATATACAAAGGACACCAAAACAGCAACAGACCGGCTGGTCCCTACGAGGCTGTCTGTTTGAGAAGGAAGGTTAAAAGATGTAAGATAATTTAAAGGCAAGTGAAAGTTTAAAACAAAACAAAGAAAAGAGATTGGAAGGAAGGAAAGAAATTTAAAGACAGTGAAATTTTTAAAGTAAAGAACAGTGAATCCGAGTGAAAGTTCTACGTACTCTTACGCGGTAAGAAATGCTTCCAGCTTGGGGTTTAAGGCAAAATAAGTATCTAGTCTCTTTTTAAAGGACTCGACCGAATTACTTTGAACTACGCTGGCTGACAATCTACTCCACAAATTACCTGTACGACTGAAGAAAAAATGTTTAGCTTTAATAGAAATAAAATGCTTACCCACTAATTACCCTCTGCATTTTTTAAGGTGAAATATTTTTCGGCGTTGACATTATTAAAACCTTTAATCATTTTAAACACCCCGTTTAAATCTCTTTGACTGTCTTTTTACAAGTGAGAATAAATTTAATGTTTCTAAACGGGCAGCGTATGATTTGTTTCCGAGTCTAGGAATCATCTTAGTAGCCAATCGCTGTACTCTCTCCACCTTTTCTTTTACATTTGTTTTGGCCGATATGCAACGTTTTACATTTATCTGTATTAAAGTTCGTGTAAAAATAAAAATGAATCTCAAAGACTTTTGCCTGAAAAGCTGTCATGCTTCCCAACGGCATATTCAGATAAGAATATTGTAATTAAACTACAAAAATTAAACGTTAATGCCAACATTGCGTAAACCAGCATGGATGTAATGTATATCTTATGTAATGTGTTCTTTTTGAATAAAGATTATTATTATTATTATTATTATTATTATTATTATTATTATTATTATTTGACAAGTTTCTGCCAACTCGAGTAATTTATTAATATCTTCTTGAATTTGCAAACGTTCTGCCGCTGATTTTGTTCATCTCCCGTGTTTGGTATCATCCACAAATTGTAAAATTATACTGTTAATTCCTATGTCGATGTCAATGATACAACTAAAAATGAATTGGCCCCAGAATTATCCCTGAGGCACGCCGCTCATTACACTTTTCCGGTTAGACACTATACCATTAATGTGGCACTCTATCAAATGCCTTCTGAAAATCGTAATATATAACATCTACTGTTTTACTTTCGTTATATATATTTACAATATCATTAAAGAAATCGAGCAAATTAGTAAGACAAGAACGATTAACTATTTTGTCCCGAACGATCGTCTCCATAAGTTTACCAATTACCGAAGTCAGACTAATGGGGACGATAAATAATGGCGTAATGTTTGCGAGTTTCCAATCGAGCGGAACTTCTCCAGACTATAACGATTTATTATTAAATATATAAGTGAGAGGCGAGACTACTGAGCAGTTCATTTCTTTAAGTACCTAGGGTAGAGCTTATCTGAACCTAGCAGTGTTCGGGAATCGATATGAACCGGAATTGATAAACTGAAAAAAATGATATTTAAAAAAAAAAAAAAAAAATGAAACTGGAAAAAAATTAAATCAAAACACTGATGTTGTTTATTTAAGTTTCATAAAATAAAGAGAGCATTTGTTATGTCTGGTCAAGATAAGAGATAAGAAAAACATTCAGATATATATATATATATATATACAGGGTGGGCGGAAAGTAGCTCCCTATTTTGGATTGGTAAAAAAATACGTATATTATCCATTTATTTCAGAAGAAATAATATGAAAAGGTAGGCATACATGGTAGGTTTTCTATAAAATTCAATGTGGGCTCCAACTCTTTCCACCAGCTTCTGGAGCCGCCCAGGAATGGCGTCCACTGACTTTAGCAGGAACTCCGGCGGGATGGAGGACATGACTTCCCGAATTCGGTCCTCCAGTTCTTCCAATGTCCTCGGTTTGGTGCGGTAGACTTCTTCCTTTACCCACCCCCAAAGAAAGAAGTCGCACGGTGTCAAGTCGGGGCTCCTGGCTGGCCATTGATGTGGACCACGACGACCCATCCAACGCCCAGGGAAGTGGGCATCCAGCCACTCACGGACAACAAGAGCGAAGTGCGGAGGGGCGCCATCTTGCATAAATATCAGATCGTCGATGTTCTCCCATGTGCTGACAACCGGCCAGACCTCGTTTCGCAACATAGCAAGGTACCGCTCAGCATTCATGGTGTTGCGCAGAAGGAACTGGCCCACAACCTGATCTGAGGTCATACCACACCACACCGTTACACTGAACCGATTCTGCCGTTTTTCAGCGGTAACCGTGCGACTTCTTTCTTTAGGGGTGGGTAAAGGAAGAAGTCTACCGCACCAAACCGAGGACATTGGAAGAACTGGAGGACCGAATTCGGGAAGTCATGTCCTCCATCCCGCCGGAGTTCTTGCTAAAGTCAGTGGACGCCATTCCTGGGCGGCTCCAGAAGCTGGTGGAAAGAGTTGGAGCCCACATTGAATTTTAGAGAAAACCTACCATGTATGCCTACCTTTTCATATTATTTCTTCTGAAATAAATGGATAATATACGTATTTTTTTACCAATCCAAAATAGGGAGCTACTTTCCGCCCACCCTGTATATATATATATATATATATATATATATTACTTTTTTTTTACTTTTGTTGAGTTTGAGCGACGGTTCAGGATCGACCTGCGGTCGACCCCTCTGCAGTATCCCGCCTCATTTGCGGGACTTGGTGAAGGAGGGAATTGCTCTCTGATCGCCTCCTGCCCTCGTAGCCAGCCACGCATGGCTGGTCAGGGACTTTGCACAAGAATCTGTCCAGCTGGTTCTTGAAGTTATTCAGGTTGGTGTGCTGGAGATTCCTCACTTCTTTTGGAAGGACATTGAAAAGCTTTGGGCCCCGTATTCTGAGGGTATTTTCCATCCTCGTTTTCATGGCTCCTTGTCCCACCGCAGCTGGGACCGTACAAAATCTGCCTCTTCTCTCATTCCAGTTTGTTTCTATTTCATTTCTGAGGTTAGGGACAGAGCCCTCAAGTATGTTCCATATGTATATTATTGTGTACCGCTCTCGCCTTCTTTCAAGAGAGTAGAGTTCCAGGGATTGTAGTCGAGACCAGTAGTCTTCACCTTCCGTTTCCTCTATTTTAGACGTAAAAGTCCTTTGTATAGCTTCAATGCTCGCAATGTCTCTTTTTCTGTGTGGGCTTGTGAGTACTGAGCAATACTCAATTATTGGTAGGACTAGACTCTTCCATAATTTGAGCATGATCACTTTTCTGCTGCGGAAGCTCCTCCAGATGATTCCCATTATTTTTCTAGCCGTTGTGATTTTGATTTTATAGTGCTCTCTGAATTCTGCATCCGACGACATTATTACTCCAAGATCCCTGACTTGTGGATTTGGTGTTATCTGTTTGGCTTGAGGAGTTTTGTACCCTTTTTTCTGTAGCTCTTTGTTATTACCATATCTTAGAAGTTGGAATTTTTCTTCGTTGAACTTCATATTGTTGTCTTCTGCCCACTGGAATAATGTTTCAATGTCGTTTTGTAGTTTTCTTACGTCATCTTCGTTCAATATTTCCTTACATATCTTCGTGTCATCTGCGAAGCATGATACAATACTGTCCTTAATATCTGTATCAATATCTGCAATCATTATTATGAACAGCAAGGGAGCTAATACTGTCCCTTGTGGGACAGAGCTCACGACTTCCGAGACTTCCGATTTAACTCCTTTTACCACCACTCTTTGCGTTCTTTGCGTCAAGAAATTAAATATCCACCTTCCTAGCTTTCCAGTAATTCCTGTATCCTTAAGTTTGTGTGCTATGATTCCATGGTCACATTTATCGAAGGCTTTAGCAAAATCAGTATTATATTACATCAATGTTTTGTCCTCGACACAATGTTCCTAATATTTTCTCCTGGTCGATGGTCGATGTGACCAAGAAAGAAGATAGTGAAGAAGAGAAACTGGAACAGACGAAGAAATGGGAAAGGTGGTCTAGTAGCTGTGACAGGCATGATCTACCCGCCCTGAAGCCATGTTGATTTGGGTTGTACAAGTCTTTTTCTTGTAGGTAGTAGGTAATTTTGGCTCTAATTATGCGTTCAAAACACTTTATAAGGTGTGAGGTAGACCAGCCATGAGTGGATCCTAGGGTCTTTGTTGGTCTGAAACATTATAACATTATAATATATATATTATATATATATATATATATATATATATATGGTGTCCGAGAATTATCTGTACAATTTATGGCTGTTATTAAAAGTCAACCATGAAGTGTAGAAATTCCAGTGTTGCCCCATTTTACAAAGAATCTCATTAAGTTTTTTCTGATACCAAGTTTTGACAAGTTTTTTAGAAATTCCAGTGTGTCCGAACATTATCTGTACAATTTCATCTTTTAATAAAATTCTTGATAACACACGTAAAATTCTTAAACAAGATTATTTAGAATCTGTATTTTCAAAAGTTTCTTTTATTAAAGTAACGTTGTTACAAATATTCGATATGTGCACCATTAGTGATTCGCAAAACATCCAATCGATACTCCAAATGTTGCCATGTACGCTGCAGCATATCCACATCAATTCTCTCAATAGCAGCTGTGATTCTTGCTTTTAAATCATCAATGTCTGTCACCCGCGTACATTTCTAAAAAACTTGTCAAAACGTGGTATCAGAAAAAACTTAATGAGATTCTCTGTAAAATGGGACAACACTGGAATTTCTACACTTCATGGTTGACTTTTAATAACAGCCAAAAATTGTACAGATAATTCTCCGACACCCTGTATTATATATATAATTTAGCGGTGGACCGGATATCCGCATCCGCGTCATTTTTAACATCCGCACTTCTGACTGCGGATGTTATGCGGATATTACCTGTAATAAATTATGCAATTTACAATTAAATTAGCTTATAAAGTAGCTTACAGTATAAGGCCCAGTCATGCACATTTCATGTACAGTATATTAATGAACAAACAAATATATAAACCTCAAAATATAAGTACCTGGTAACACAGAAAATTGAATGAAACTTGTTTCATTGAATTTTGTGGCTGAAACTCTTGAGAAAGTTTATCATAATGAAAACTTTAATATTAATTTTAATTCTTATGCATTGCCTGCCATAATAGTAATATCACGAAATTTGAAAAATTATGTCACATATTCATAATTCTATATTACATTGATAGATTAACTAAATATCCGCATCCGCGGATATTGAAATTAAAGATCCGCATCCGCATCCGCAGATGTTGAAAAACTGACATCCGGTCCATATATATATATATACTATATATATATACTATATATATATATATTGCTAATAATATATATATATTATATATCCGGTCCATATATATATATATACTATATATATATACTATATAAATCATGTATCGCGATTCGTGATACCTTATGATACTTTTCTAAATTAATAATAACAATAATAATAATAATAATAACAATAATAATAATCTTTATTCAGAAAGAACACATTACATAACATAGACATTGCATCCACATATGTAGGTCAGGGGTGACGAACCTTTTTACAGTCGAGTGCCGAAAAACCTGTAAACCATAAAAAAAATTCGCGTGCCCACCAAAGTTTATATATGTACAGGGTGTACATAAAGTCAGGATCTATTTTTGTGAAGCACTTGGAAATTATATGGAATTCAATCATAAAATGATAAAGTGGTAACATTTATTAAATAATTAAGAGTAGGATTCGACGTGACGCCCATCAGTATCCCTGCACAGCTCAAATCGTTCCGCAGCATTTCTAAACACATTCTGGAGCATTTGCGGGGTTATGTTATCTGCAGCAGTTCGTATACGTGTACGTAAGTTTTCAAGACTCGTAATCTTCGTGATGATAGACGTGCGATTTGATAAAGCCCCATGCAAAGAAATCTAAAGGGGTTAAATCTGGTGATCTCGCTGGCCAAGGTCTGTTGCTTCCGCGTCCGATCCAGCGATTTGGAAAACGTCCATTTAGATAATCCTGAACAATTTTGGCATAGTAACAAGGAGCACCATCATGTTGATAGACGATAGGATTAATATCTGTCGTCTATCAACATGATGGTGCTCCTTGTCACTGCCAAAATTGTTCAGGATTATCTAAATGGACGTTTTCCAAATCGCTGGATCGGACGCGGAAGCAACAAAAGACCTTGGCCAGCGAGATCACCAGATTTAACCCCTTTAGATTTCTTTGCATGGGGCTTTATCAAATCGCACGTCTATCAGACGAAGATTACGAGTCTTGAAAACTTACGTACACGTATACGAACTGCTGCAGATAACATAACCCCGCAAATGCTCCAGAATGTGTTTAGAAATGCTGCGGAACGATTTGAGCTGTGCAGGGATACTGATGGGCGTCACGTCGAATCCTACTCTTAATTATTTAATAAATGTTACCACTTTATCATTTTATGATTGAATTCCATATAATTTCCAAGTGCTTCACAAAAATAGATCCTGACTTTATGTACACCCTGTATATTACACCAAATTATAAACATTAACGCTATTATTTTATACTCATTTTTTTGGATAACAATTTCTATGCTTAGGCGTGCCAGGCAAATGGGTACGCGTGCCATAGGTTTGCCACCACTGATATAGATTTACACAATGTTGGCATTAACGTTTAATTTTGTATTTTTAGTGACAAGTTGCAGTTTAATTACAGTATTTTTATCTGATATGTCGTTGGGAAGCATGACAGCTTTTCAAGCAAAAATCTTTGAGATTCACTTCTATTTTTACAAAAGGAACTAAGAAATGTAAATAGAATTTGTGGAAAATAAAATAAATTTGCATTTTGCGATTAATGAAAATGGAATCCTGGACAGTGCAACAAAGAATGGCTATTGTGGAACTTTATTTGACAAACAACTCTTCCATTGTTGCCGCTCAAAGAGCTTTTCGATTAAAATTCAACACACGTTCTGCTCCTTCTGATCGAGCTATTTGACGGTACGTCGCTAAATTTCGTATAGGAAAGGGTCAGGGAGACGAACCACGGACTGGGCGTCCTCGGACAAGCCGAAGTCCAACTCGGGTTGAGATGGTTCGTGAAAGCGTTGAGGAAAATCCACATCAGTCCGACGACGCAGCCAGGAATTAAACATTTCAAGAAGTTCTTTACATCGAATATTAAGAGAGGATATTAATCTTTACCCGTACAAAATTCAAATTGCTCAAGAAATTAAACCACAAGATCATCAGAGTCGGATAACGTACGCAAATGAAGATTTTCACCAGATATTAAATTTGTAATTAAAATCGCAATAAATATATTTTCAAACAAAAAAGTTATAGCCAAATAAAAACCCCTCCAAGACTTCTGGGACGCCCTTTATAATAGGCGATTTTCATTGTTTAGTAATATTTACAAGTTGCAGTATATATCCATATATACACACATACACTGGGAATTAATAGTTTCTTTAGTGAGTTGCGAAACGAAATTAACGATGGTGCTTGTCTGATATTTATAGATATAACGTTTCAGATATCTGCCCCTTTGTAGGAAAGAGCATTTCCTGCAATTTGCATGGAATAATTTGGTTTATGTATTAAATCATTGGGAAGTCTTGTATTGTGATTATGGTTGGTCTGATGTGGGGTAATCGCCCTGTGAATGAGCGAAGTGTAGTTTCTATTATTAGCAACTTTGTACATACTGATACCGACAGTAAGTTTATAAACGTCATTTAGTTTTAGAATATTTAAATTTTTGAACATTGGAGAGGTATGAGATCGTCTGTTATCATTGTTTGAGAGAGTTCGTAAGCATTTTTTTATGGATTACTTCTAGCGAATATCATATATAATTCTTTGTACTACCCCATGCTGTGATTCCATATTGTAAGTGTGGATGAATAAATGAGTAATACAGTGCGAGGAGGGTATTTTGGGAAATTGTTTTTTTTAGTTTAAATATTATGTAGAGAAATCTAAATATTTTTTATTTGATATATTGTGTGTGGCTTTTGAAATTAAATTTTTCATCTAACTTGATGCCAAGAACTTTAACTTCATTTACTTTTGCAAGAGGAGTGTTTCCACTTATTAATGGTGTGTGCACGATTGCAGTTTTTTCTCAAGTTTAGTAAAAGCTTATTTCCACACATCCATTTATAGACATGATCTAATAGGTAGTTGATATCGTAGTGTGTAGAAGTGAGTGTTGTATCATCTGCATACTGAATACAGTCTGATGTTGCTGATCGATAAAAATCATTTACATGCATTAAGAAGAGTAAGGGTCCGAGGATAGATCCTTGCAGAGCCCCACTTCCCAATACAGCATATTCTGATGAAATAACTGATGATAGTCAATAATAGTAAAAATCTATTTTTGTAGGTATACATATATCCCAGGTAAAGCGAAAAGGTCGCGTGTATTAGCACATAAATAAATAAAAAAAATTATTAGAGATTTAACAAACAATACCTGTGTGACCTTAAATATGCAGCTGAATTTTTAAACTTGAAATATCAGTTTACGTACCTGAAGCTTCTCTGAACGGTGAGAAGTGTAACGTGTCCATTAAAGAAACTTTTGGCCAATGCTCATTTGAGCAAGAAAGAATTCTGCACTGTTTTGTGTGAAGTAGAAGCAATGGTGAACAGCAGGATGCAGAGCAGGATGCAGGATGCAGGATGCAGAGCCATTGACACCAAATCATTTTCTCTGTGGTAAACGATTAACATCAAGCCCCAATTTGCCAGTAGACCTACAGCCTATCCAGAGCAGTCAAGAAGAGTTAACCAGAAGGGTCAAGTACCTTGAAGAGCTACAAGATCAGTTGTGGAAGGGGTGGCAGATGGAATACTTGCCAGAATTCAATTATTACCCATCAAGCAATGTAAAGAGCTCCAATGCAAATTGTATCAAAATGGAAGAAGTGGTAATGATTGGGGATGAAAGACCAAGGCAATGCTGGAAGCTTGGCATAATTGAATAGTTGTTTGTCAGGAAAGACAATTTAGTTAGGTCTGCACTGGTAAAACTTCAGGAGGAAAATTAAAAGAGACCTATACAAAAACTATATGCTTTAGAAATCAGCAAAAGCACGGATAGTGAAGATGAGACATTTGGTTTACAGCCTCATGGAGAAGGCTTGGCTAAATTTGCAGAAGGTAGTGACAACAATGCCTCTTCCAAATCGTTGGCTTGGACGTGGTGGAAACAGGTCCTGGACAGCACGATCTCCGGATTTAACACCATTAGACTTCTTTGAGTGGGGTTTTATAAAGTCTGAGGTTTACAAAACAAGAGTTACAGACGTGCAGGATCTGCGAACCGGCATTGTCGCCGCAGTTGCTCAAATAACCCCAGAGATGCTTAACCCTATATGGACAACTATTACAAATTTCTAACCTTTCATATACACGCATTTATAACTTAACCCTACAGAAAATTCTGTCCATAGAGGGTTAAGAATGTGTTCCGCAATGTAGCGGACAGATTTGAGATTTGCAGAGACACTGATGGTGCTCACGTCGAATCTTAGACCTAAGCTTGATATATAAATATACATCTAATAATTATGTTACTACATTTTTTATCCTAAAATACTATTATTACAGCAAAATAGATATGGATTTTTGGACCACCCTGTATAATGAGATTGATTCACATTTGGTTATTAAGTTTTGTCTGAATTTGAAGTTTTAATTTACCGTATCTGAAAAAATGTTGGAGGCAAAGTACTGATAAATGACTGAAATATATTATTGCATGCAGGCATCTCGCTCATATTGTTTTAGTTTCATTATCTGGTGGGAATGAAACGAGAAGTGGGTCTTGCCCACACATTTATTGATAAGAGAGAGAGAGAGAGAGAGAGAGAGAGAGAGAGAGAGAGATTTAGTTTTTATTTATTATCTGTAAAAACGCTGCTGAGTACAACGGATCTTGAAGTTACTTGCATAGCACTTCCCCAGCAGCAGGGCCGGATTTACTTGCTTGTGGGCCCTAGGCCAAACCTTATCAGTGCCCCCCCCAAAAAAATATTTTATATATATATATATATCGTAATATTGTAATGTAAAAAAAAAAAGAATTACAACATAATGTAACACATCAATAATTTTATTCAAATTAGTTTTATATCATGTACAACTTATTCTTACACAAAGGAATAATGGAAAAAAATACAGTCAAATTGAAGCATAATAAATTTTGCAATAAGAATTACAACATAATGTAATACATTACACATTAATAATTTTTAATCAAATTAGTTCCATATCAAGTACATCAAAGTAAATCAAGTTCCATATCATGTACATCTTACACATAGGAATAATGGAAAAATACAATGAAACTGAAGCATAATAAATTTTGCAAGCACAACTATGTGAAGTTCAAAATGACTTTTTCCTGCTTTTTTCTATGGCAAATTTGTCAATGATACTGTTTGTGTCAAGGGATTGTAGGAGGTCCCCAGTGGGCCCCCAGTTACTGGTGGGCCCTAGGCCAATGGCCTATGTTGCCTATTGGAAAATCCGGCCCTGCCCAGCAGGTAAGAAATGTGTTCGCTTCATCTTACTCTTCCTTCGCATAGAACTGCGATTTATTTTGCTGGTGCAATATATTAGAGTTACTATTAAAATACGATTTTTTGTAAGAAGAATTGAGTTTTCTTTCTTGTAATGAAGGGACACTGAATTAATTTACCGTGCTACCTGAAAATGATGGACAGTTCAAAATCATTGACAGTTTGACGCATTCTATCTTAACTTAATCTAACCTAACTAATGGTAACCTGACATAGCATAGCCTAATTTAACCTAACCTAACTAATCGTAACCTGACCTGGCATAGCCTAACATAACCAAACTTTAGCCACAAAGGTGTGTTGTGGATTCTGAATTTGTAATTAATAAAAAATCCTGAAAATATTACTCATTATTCTGTTTTTAAGAAATTGAAACGGTTTGTATAAGTAAAAAGATTTGCGCAATATCATAATTTATTATACCCTCATGTCGTTCTTTATATATATATAAAAGTTAAAAGTTAAATCGTTAACGAAAAAGTTAACTTCGTTAATTAACGATTAACGGATTAACGGTTTGTGCCCAGCTTTGTGTATATATATATATATATATATACAAAGCTGGGCACAAACCGTTAATCCGTTAATCGTTAATTAACGAAGTTAACTTTTTCGTTAACGATTTAACTTTTAAGTTAACTTTGAAAATCATTATCGGACTAATTAACTTCCGTTACATTTAACTTCCGTTAACTCAAGTCAGTCCGTTAACCCAAAAAATTCATAAATAAACGTTTAAAAGTTTCTATTATTTTCAGTGCTGAGCAGGTGCGCAATTAATCCGCCACTGTTAATAGTTATTTATGGCATTGGTTTGAGCAAAACATGGTCGACTGTAAAATCAGGCGGAAAGATTTGCCATTTGAGTTGAATGTTTCAACTTCTTTCAAGAAATATCACGAGCATTTTAAGGCACTTTCAATAATATATATGTAACAATTACAACAAATAACTACATTCGTTTCATTTGCAGTCTGTCTCTTGCGCAACATGTTTGTGCTAGTGAATATTTAAAAATAATCGTTGTCAAGTAAGTCATGTATATTTATAATATGTCTGTGAGTACCTTATTAGTAGTCTCCTTGATACATTTCAAGAACCATAAAACTGATCAGGTAAGATTTCAATTCTCATGTCAACAACGAGGAGGGAGGAGGATGACTTCTTCAGTGCTGTCATCCAGACAAAAGAGAGCAGCAGATGCCACAGGTCACTCAAGGGCAAGGCCCAGAACTTGGTCAAGACCTGGCTGGAGACCAACTCCAAGGACTTGCTGACAGATGCTGCCTTCTTGGGTGAGCAAGTGTTGGTAGACTTGTTCATCAAGTTCAACACAGCCATCCCCTCCAGTGCTGCAGTGGAGCGTTTGTTCTCTATGGGCAAGGACATCCTGAGGGCCAAGAGATCATCCCTGTCTGATGAAAATTTTGATATGCTAATTTTCATGAAGGGCAACATGCATCTCATGGACAAAATGGAGAACGAGAAGAAGAGGGAAAATTAAATTATATATATATATATTGTGTTTTTCATTTTTTTTATAATAAAAGTTAACGTTAACGGGTATCGGTAACTTCAGTTACATGTTTAACGAATTAACGGATTAACGGTTAACGAAGTTAACTTTTTGGTTAACGGATTAGCGGTTAACGAAGTTAACTTTTTGGTTAACGGTGCCCACCACTATATATATATATATATATATATATATATATATATATATATATGATGATGAATAAAACCACGAAGGGAAAAAGAAACACAAAGTGGTGCTCAAACTTTGTGTTTCTTTTTCTCTTCGTGGTTTTATTCATCATAAATATTTTTCACGTGTCACTTTCGTGAAATAATTTTCATATATATATATATATATATATATATATATATATCAGAACAACACGTGATCTTATTAATAAGCAAACAACCACAGGGAAAAGGAAAAAGAAACACGAAATCCGAGCGCTTTCGTGATATATTCACATCTTCAGGGGAAAAAAAAAAAGATGTGAATATATCACGAAAGCGCTCGGATTTCGTGTTTCTTTTTCCTTTTCCCTGTGGTTGTTTGCTTATATATATATATATATATATATATATATATATATATATATATAACTGATGCACTACGTTGGTGTAGTGGTTAGCATCGCTGACTACAAATCCACCGGCTTCGTGTTCGATTTCCGGCGAAAGCAGGCGGCGCGCAGCTTACCTAGCTGTTCAGCCTTCCAGAAAAAATAGGTTGGTAGAAAAATGGGAGCAAGTGTAGTTTACATCCCCCTGAAGCAAAAGGGGACACAAACTACACTAGGTCAAAGTTGGGGAACGTAAACTACACTGGGATCTTTAGGAGACATTTTTTAAATGAATCCATCAAATAAAACGTTAAAACTAACGAAAATATTACGACTTAACCTAACCAATTGTCAATTTATATATATATATATATATATATATATATATATATATATATATGTAAAGAACGACGCTTGTGTAGAAGAGTGTTCCGCACAAGATGAGGAGGGAGAACGAGCAAATGAAAAATGAGGTACCTCATTTTTCATTTGCTCGTTCTCCCTCCTTATCTTGTGGGGAACACTCTTCTACACAAGCGTCGTTCTTTATATTAATTATACTGTTATACTGTGTGTTGTTTGCAGTTAAAAAAAAAATATATATATATATATATATATATATATATATTGACGATTCCTTAGGTTACGCGGACAAAGTTGGGGAACGCAAACTACACTAGGATAATGTAGGGGAACGTAAACTACACTGTGATAATGTAGGGGAATGTAAACTACACTAAGCACCACAGGGGGACGTAAACTACACTTGCTCCGATAAATGGGTACCCTGGTGTTCTAGTGGTTTTTAAAACACTGGGCTGCTGATCGGAGGTCGTGAGATCGAGTCCGGGCAAGGACTTTATAATTTCTGACTACCTGTGGTGGGTCGTCGTTCGGATTCCACGTTAAGCTTTAGGTCCAAAGTTACAAGGAGTTGCAAGGAAAAGTAGTACCTCAAAAGGCCTTTCGGCCCATACCGAGGAGGTACCAATGGCAACGGGTGCCAGGGAAAAATTCTGTCACCCTCAAATAGTGTGCAAGATTCGGTCTAACCTTTTCTTGAACAGATCCACAGAAGAACTGTTCACAACTTCTAAAGGTAGCCTGTTCCACGTGTCACAGATCTTATACGTAAAGTAATTCCCACACACACTAGTCCTAAACCGTTTCAAATCCAACTTCCAACCATTGTTGCGAGTTGGGTCATCATTTAAACTAACCATGCTTCTAAAATCGACATTGTTGAACCCGCGTAAGAACTTGAAAACCTCGATGAGTTGACCGTGCAGCCTCCGAGTTTCCAGCGAAAACAAATTCAGGGCGCGCAACCGTCGATTGTAGCCCATATGCCTAACGGAAGGGATTAACTTTGTGGTCCTCACCTGCACTCGCTCCAGCCTCTCAATATCTTTCCTGAGGGTGGGCGACCAGAACTGCACAGCATACTCCAGGTGCGGCCGAACCAGAGAATTGTACAGAGAGAGCACAATCTCCTTGTTCCGAAACTGAAATTGCCTCCTGATATAACCCAACAACTTCTTGGCTTTCTTCCACCTCTACGCACTGTTTGGTAAACTTAAGGTCGCTGCTAATTAGCACCCCCAAGTCCTTTTCCAAATCAGTCGCTTCGATATTACTCCCCAACATCGAGTAGTCCGACTTGGGATTGGCGTAGCCAATGTGCATCACCTTGCATTTACCCAAGTTAAACGGCATTTGCCATTTTTCGGACCACTCTCCTATCCTACGTAGGTCCACACGCAGTTGCTCGATCGCCTAGAGCGTCCCAACATTGGCCCCAAGCTTGGTGTCATCAGCGAATTTGGCGATCCTATTGACGATGCTACCGTCGATATCATTTATGTAAATGATAAACAACAGTGGCCCCTGAAGAACCCTGAAGAACCCCGCTAGTGACCGAGGCCCAACCCGAACTAGCCCCTTTAATTACAACCCTCTGCCGCCTATTCTTCAACCAGTTTTCCATCAACCTATCTACTTCCCCACCGATACCCAGCGAAAAGAAAAACAAAAATGTGGGTCATCATTGCACCTTTAAGAAACGAAAATAATGAGCTAACCACCGATCTAAAATAAATATCTGTAATAGTGAGAGCTCAATGTGAATCAACTATCAGTACCCAAAGAACAGACAAAGAAGTACCTGACAGAAATATCCTTTTAAAATGATTTAAATGGAGAGTGTATAACCGATTTTGAACTTATCCCAGAAGACATAGCGATTAGCGAGAGCTATAGGACAAATAAAATCACATTCAGCTGCAGGCCCGGACAAATAGAATGCCTCGTTGATTAAAACTGTAAGAAAATAGCTACACCCCTTTATTGGATATGGAGAAGATCACTGGACATGGTGGAAATACCGAGCAAACTAAAAAGCGCGAACAATGTTCCTACATATAAAAGGAGTGATAGGTCTCAAGCAAAGAACTACAAACCGGTGTAACTCACATCACATCTCACCAAAATATTTGAAAGAATAGTCAGGGAGAAAATACATGCCTTTTTGGATACACAGGAAAGATTCAATGAGAACCAGCACGGATTCCGATCGGGAAGAGCGTGCATATCACAGCTAATAGAACACTGTAACAATATCATAGACGCACCTGAGAACAATGATAAGTACGATACAAGGATTTTGCTAAAACATTCGATAAGTACGATCGTAACATAATATCACAGAAAATGAAACACATGGAAATAACAGGTAAAGTGGGTAAATGGATCTACAACTTCCTCAGGGAACGGCAGCAAGTCGTAAAAAGTACGCAGCTCAGTATCACAAAGACCAGTATTAGCCCCACTCTCATTCATTATTATGCTAACAGACATAGGCAATGAAGTAGCCGACAACAATATAGTAACATCCTTTGCTGACGATGCAAAGAGCAAAGATCAGCAGAAAAATCAACAATACAGAAGCGATAGAAGCCCTACAGAGAGAGATAAACAGAATATACAAATGGTCAGAAGGCAGTAACATGCATTTTAACACCGAGAAATTTCAGCTCTAGAGATATTGAAGAAATGAAGAACTTAAACAGACAGCATGCTATGATAAACAGGAAATTCAGAGAAGCACAAAAGCAAAAGATCTAGGGGCAAGAATGACCGATGATGCAAAATTTGAAATACAGAATCAGATAGTGATAAACACAGTAAAAAGAGTTACGAGACATCTACTGAGAACCTTTAAAAGAAGGAATGAGAAGGCAATGATTCCCCTGCTGAAACACTGATCATACCAAAACTTTAATACTGCTCAGTCTTGACGTCCCCATATAAAAAGGAAGAAATTAATAAACTAGAGGAAATTCAGAGCCATTTCACAGCCAAGATTGATGGCTGTAAAGAACTCAACTACTGGGAAAGACTACGTAAATTAAATCTACTGTATATTCGCTGGAAAATATGTAAAATAATCGAAAAACTGCTACCTAACTTCAAACTAAACCCAGTAACCATCCAAACAACTGGAAAATAGGGAAGGTAGAATGTGTTGTGTTCCCAAACTAAAGGCCCGACAAGGGACAGCCTCAACACTGAAGGAAAATAGCTTGGTTGTCGGGGGGGTCAAGACTTTTTAACCAACTTCCAAAGGCCCCCAGGAACATCACAGGTGTCAAAGTTTAAATCTTTAAAAGAAGACTAGATGCCTGACATAGGACGGTACCGGATGAGCCGGGTGTACCCGGCTATGTGCGAGGGACATCGCAAGAAAGCAACTCGCTACTCCATTAGGCCAGGCCTAGAGGTGGGGCTACCAGTTTGCCCTTCGTGTGAAGAGAGACCGACATTATGTCGGTCGGCGACATACGAAACTTTTACTAGGTTTACCAGGTTTATATATATATAATATATATATATATATATATATATATATCTGTGTGTGTGCGTGTGTGCACAATTTGAAGTAATATATATATATATATATATATATAGTTTAAGTGAACTTTTCCCATGTTTATTTGATAAGTAAAAGAGGTATTGGAAATTAATGTAGACCTCGATATAAGGAGGAAAAGATAAGAAGCTCAAAGTACGCGATAAGCATTCATTGAGCGAAGGCGAAAATTCCCAAAGAAATTTTATTCCAAAAATTTTTGACCATGAAAAGTTCTCAGTCATTTGTCTTTTAGTTTGAGAATGCACATCCCTCATTTCATTTCTTAGATCGACGGGCATATAACTTTTTGTAGATATAATTGTGAAGTAATTATTTGAGTTAACTATGATTAAGGACCTCGTTATCAAAAAATACACGAGTAATTTTGCGTTCTTATTCATTCTCTATATACAGGGTGATTCATAAATGTGTTTCATAAATTGCAGGGTGTATTCTTGAGAAAAAAATAGAAAAAAGAGACCATATAAATATGGGTCGAAAAACCCGTAATTTTGGAGCTATAGCACGCGACAGAAAAATGACACTAAAGATTTTTTACATTTTATGTAAATACACAGTGTGATATATTTTCTTTGTTAAAGTAAATGTTCGAAATTCTTTCCTACTTCTCGAATGCATGCCTCAGCACGTCGCACCAGTGATCGTTTGACACACTCAAAAATTCCTGGAGTATTGCGGATCGTTTCGCAATTATCTCGAACTCGTTGCCACAATTCATCACGTGCTCGGACTTCTGTAAACTAGGCTTTTTAAATGACCCCACAAATAATAATGAAGAGGATTTAAATCTGGTGACCGAGGTGGCCACGGAATAGGATCATCGAGCCCTATCCACCTGTCAGGAAACACAGTATCGAGATATTCCTCGTTAAACGGGCGAAATGAGCTGGTGCATCATCATGCATGAACCACATTAGTCATCGAGTTCTGACAGGCACATCTTCAAGTAGCATTGGCAAAGTCTGCTCAAGGAAACACCTTACGAATCTCCAGTCAGTCGCTGCGGTAACAGATAGGGGTCGATAAGATGATCTCCAATAATGCAAGCCCACACGTTGATTGCAAATCGTTCCTGATGTGCTCTACAAGTTTTTGCCTGAGGATTTTCCTCTGCCCAAGTATGCATGTTGTGAGTGTTAACAATGCCGTCCCTTGAAAAGGTTGCTTCATCTATAAATAACACCTGATATGAAAACAGGTGATTATGAACACAGCTCTGTATTTGCATTTGTCTCGAGAATACACCATGCAATTTATGAAACACATTTACGAATCACCCTGTATAGAACGTTCGTGAAAACAAACATTTCCAAACGTTCACATCTGGAAATGTCTGTTTTCAAGAGAAGTATTTCAGCCCATCTCAATTAAGTGATTTTTCGTAAAGGAAAAAAACCACTCGATTGATTGCTTCCATATAATATATTCACTTTTGAATCAAATACATTATATATATATATATATATATATATATATATATATATATATATATATGAACAGTTTAAGATAGGTACCACTTCGTAATTCCGGCCTATATCTCTGCATTCAACTTCTTCCTGATTGAGGCAAACGCGTGAAGTCAGTGTTTAAACTAAGTGATTTGTTGATAAACGAAACTCACTCAATATTTTCGAAATTTAAGTTCGCATTATTAAAAAAAATATATTTTTTTTCAGATTGTTTTTTTTTTTTTTTCTGTGCAAAGCGTAAATACACTGTAAAAAGGGAGAAAATTGAGTAGATCTTCAATGGAAAACAAAGTCAATTTTTCGTCGGTAAGTAGGTTCATCTATATATATATATATATATATATATATATTATATATATATATATAATCTCGAAGCCTTTGTTATAGTAATCTGGGTCAGTTTAAATGACATATTTGATATTTAGATCTATTTAGTTATCAACATTTCTTTAACATTTTCTTGTATTTAAAATTTTTAACTCCGTATTTTTGGTAATTCGTTTCGAGGTCATAAACTATGAACATTTTCTCCACATTGTTTAAAACTGTTAAGATCATGACATTATTTTTTTCATTGTTCATAATTTCTTCTCTCCTAAAGTGCTCAAGAACAATAGAGGAAGGAAGGTTTGAGTGATGATTAAAAATATTCTTATAGTGAATTTGCAGTTTTTACCACACTTACAAAATACATCTTACTGTGTCGATATATATATATATATATATTATCTTTCTTGTACGTCAGGGTTCCTTAAGGTTTTCTATGGGCGACTCCTCCATTGGGATTTTACAGTTTTTTCCTTGGTTGTTTAGTGTGTTTAACCAATAATTATTTAAAAGTCTGTTCTTTACTTCAACTTTTAGATTTTTACACAAAAACATGCATTTGTCTTTTCTTTTCTTGTATTTTAATTTCTCCTTTTCACTCTTTCATCCACACTGAAAACAACGAACGAATTTATTTTAACTATTAATTAGTCGTTACATTGATAACGGAACAAAGTTGATCTGCACTATGTCGGCATGCGTAATGTCATTATTATAAAGTTAGTTTAAATTAGGTTAGATTACATTATGTCCGGTTAGGTTACGATTGGTTAGGTGAGGTTAGTCTGTTAGGGTAAGTTAGTAATTTTCATTGAAAAGCTGAAATGTAGTTTGTATCTAAAATCCATATACTTGCATTTCAAGGTTGAACGTCGACATTATGAAATTCGATTTTGTTCTTGTAACGATCACTAACCATTTAATACCTACATAAAAACTATAATTATATGCTTACAACATGGTATTGTATGTGGTACCTTTACTGCTTAATTAAATATAAATTATTAATTAATTGAATTAAATATCTACAAAATTGCCTCGGGATTGGCGACATAGCCTATTGGGAATGAAATTAATTACCATACATAGAACCCATATGTAGGCATCGGGCCTGCATGACAACAAGAAAACCAAATTTATTATTTCGTATTCAAAATTCTCCATTGCTGACTCGTGAAAAATTACTTCGAGAGAAGAGTCAACGAACTTTGCAAAATCAGAAAATAATAAAAGACGAAGATTTATACTGGCGGCACTCTGAGCTGCTTATGTTACAGCGATGCTTTAAGCGAGGAAGATGTACTTTATCTTCTTATAAGTTCTGAGTGAAATCCTCTTAATATAAAACCTAATAACTATAAAAAGGATAGGCCTATACCTTCAGGTATTTAAGTGTAGTGAATGCCTATACCAAATAAACCGAAAGAGATCGTCGCGCCCTACGAACAAAATCGAGGCCCAACGAAATAATAAAGTGAGGTAGTTTCTTTGTTTACCATTAGGCAGCGCAAATACCGGAGGCAAATAAACATAAAGAGGTCTTTTGAAGACCTACACATACATAACTAACGAAAAGACGTAGGGCTTTTCTCGTTAACTCGCCACTGAAATCTGCTGGAAATTTCCAACGGATGAGGGTAACAGGCAATCAACCCATAGCCCCCTATAGTTTTTTCATAATACCTTTATATACACGAATAGACATATTTTAAATGTTTATCTGTCTATTTCTTTATATACACAGATAAACATTTAAAATATGTCACACAAATTTCCTACAAGTCAAAATTTTGATAATTAAAAACTTCTATGACAGTTTAAATCAGTTATTACTTTTTCTAATAAGTAAGTTAATAATTGTAAACCCCCGTTTCTGTGTACATACTTTTGTTTAAACTGAAAAAAAGTTGAATTTTGTAAATCATTCGATTTTCATCATCTGTAGTATCATTCTGAACTGGGATTACTCCTTTGATAGCACTCAGTAATAGCTGAATACTTTAGGTCTAAGTCATACACAATCAAAAGCTAATTGAAAAATGTTTCCAAATGTTTCCATTCCAGCGGGATGGTACTCGTCAGCATACATCAAATAATGTGCTGGACTTAGTGAAAGCGCATTTTGAACGTGGAATAACTTTTAACCTTTACCCAGTAAGATTTCGTTATGGCGTTGGCCCCCATACTCCAAAGACGTTAATCCTTGCGATTATTTTTTGTGCTGTTATTTAAAGGACAAAGTCTACAGGAATAATTCAAGGACAATTGATCAACTACAAAATGAAATAACAGCTGTAACAAATAAAACTACAGAAGATAATTTAGTACGAATTGTCCATAATTTAAGAGCACGTTTAAATCAAATTATTGAAGTCAGTGTAGTAATCATAAGTGAAAATGATTTTCATTAGAAAAAATTTGAAGTGTATATTTTATTTGCATAAAAAAAATTGATATTCCAATCATGTACAGAAGTAGTTATCAAAAAAACGAAAATAGTCGGTCCTTTCTTGAACGCTCGTGTGTGTATATATATATATATATATATATATAAATATATATATATATATATATATATATATTAGTGGGTTTTCTGTAAATATTGTACTTAAACTTTTTTCCAGACCTATATATTAAAACATCTAAGAAAGGGATCGAAGAATCTGTTTCTATTTCAACTGTAAAATTGATAGAGGGAATTAAATTATTAAGTTTGGGTGAGAATTCATTGAGATTTAAAGATACTGGCCAAAGACAAAGAACATCATCTACATATCTAAACCATGGAACATAATTTGGCAGAATCTTCCTTAATAACTTACTTTCAAAAAACTCCATATATACGTTATTTAAAATGGGGGAGAGGGGGTTTACTATCGCCATACCAAATTTCTGCCTAAAATATTCATTATTGAACACAAATTTCGAGTCTACTATGCACAGCTTAATTAATTCTATAATTGTAGCCACAGGTAATGGCAAAATATGCTTAACCAATTCTTCCGAAAGAAACACTAATAGATCCTCCACCGGGAGGGACTCTTGTAAATAAAGCGGTAACATCAAAGCTTACAATAAATGCTTACCAATATAAAATTTTAATTGACACTGATACTATTTAATTTTTCCACAAGGTCTACATTATTATTTATGTGTGATTGTGAAATTGTGCCCAGGAGAGGATTAAGAATGGAAACAAGCCATTTGGATAGCTTATATGAGATAGATCCTATAGAGCTAACAATAGACCTTGCAGGATTATTTGGCTTATGAGTTTTAATCAGGCCATACATATAGGGTAATGACGGTGAAGTACTCAAAAACTGTTTAAGTAATATTTCTTTACCATTCAAAAGTTGCTTAATTTTCTTGTTAAATGCACTGTTCACAGTTTCAAGGGGATTGTTCCTTAATTTCACGTAAGTGTCCGCGTCATTCAAAAGGTCATACATTTTTTTCTAAGTAAACGTCTTCATTGAGATCACTAGGGCATTTGATTTATCGGCTTTGGTTATATGTAGATTCTGATCTTTTCTTATATATATATATATAAACGTATTTTGCCCCTACGTATCCGTAATTAATATTTTTGTCTAAATAAGCATTCGTTCATTGTCCAAAGGATGAAGACTAACGCGCATGCGCATTGCGCAGTCTTATTGTGAATATTTCTTCCTTGATCAGATGAGCGCGGAGGAAGCCATTCGGACGAAAAAAGAGCTCGTCCGGAAGTCCCTTGCAAAAAAGGAATCGGAGCTCACGAAGAATGGAGTCCTTCTTACAGCTGAAAGGAAGGTCATTGTTGACCTGCCTTTCACTGACCTTCTTCAGAGACTGAGAGACGGACGACTTAAAGCCCTCGACACGCTCAAAGCATTTCAAGCCAAGGTAAAAAAAACATATCTCAGTTAAAACGCATCTTGGTTTTCTTCCACCATTTTTCTTTGCCATCGCTTTCTTTCACCAAATTTCAGTTTCCACGTGTATATATATATATATATATATATATATATATATAGAGAGAGAGAGAGAGAGAGAGAGAGAGAGAAGAGAGAGAGAGAGAGAGAGAGTAAAAGTAAAAGCATTTGATTAGAGAACAGTTTATATTAGTATCCTATCCATAGTATACGTTTCAAACTTGTACTGTATGATACAGTACTAGTTTGAAACGTATACTGTGAATAGGATACTAATATGTAATGTATCCCGTATTCAAATATACTTATTTCACACAATTAAGTCTTGTGTCAAAAGCGTGTTATGTGAGCGTTATTCCTGTTGCATATTAAAGCAAGCAAGTAATTTGGCTGAAACTCACATTCTATACCCGTAAAGACTGAAAAATGGCGCGGCTGAATTCATTGTCTGGCTTCCCATATACGCAGATCGTAAGCCCTTCATTGTAGATTGTATAGTATAAACGAAAATTCCATAATATATATATATATATATAATATATATATATATATATATATATATAATATAATATATATTATTATATATATATATATATATATATATATGAATACCTCAAAATTCGTCGTCAATTTTTACTACCTATAGTTTCGCAATCCGTCGTCCATATTCGCAGATTCGTCGTTTTTTTAAAAAATGTGAAAAAAAAACGATCGAAATTGACGAAATTCAACTGTTTACCAACGCAAATTCACGACGAATTTCGAGGTATATATATATATATATATGAATAGAAACGACATAAGTGTTAAGGAACGTTTCCGCACACGAGGAGGAGAGATAACGAATAATGAAAAATGAGGCGAACCGCCCGGGAATCGAACCCAGGGCGTTCCAATTGCCGGTTGGACGCTCTACCATTATGCTACGGACCTCACTCAATCACAAATCGAAATTCTCCCACATAGGGCAGAAACCAATGCCCTGAAAGGGCACCCTCGCAAATCTCCCTATGTGGGAGAATTTCGATTTGTGATTGAGTGAGGTCCGTAGCATAATGGTAGAGCGTCCAACCGGCAATTGGAAGGCCCTGGGTTCGATTCCCGGGCGGTTCGCCTCATTTTTCATTATTCGTTATCTCTCCTCCTCGTGTGCGGAAACGTTCCTTAACACTTATGTCGTTTCTATTCATTTATATACTGCGCGGTCATTGCAGTTATATGCATATATATATAATATATATATATATGATACAAACCCACAAGGAAAAAGAAAAATTATTCCAAGGCCTTTCGTGTATTCAGAAGTACACCTCGTCAGGGAATGAAGGGAGAAGGCGAGATGACGAAAATATATACATATGTACAACGGGACAGAAAAATAAAAAGATTAGCACATGATTAACAAATGTTGATTAAAGGCAAAAGGTATTTTAACAGGTATTTTTAACATTGACAATATCCTGTTAAAATACCTTTTGGCCTTTAATTAACTCTTGTTAATAATGTGCTAATCTTTTTATTTTTCTGTCCTGTTGTACATATGTATATAGTTTCGTCATCTCGCCTTCTCCCGTCATTCCTCGACAAAGTATACTTCTGAATACATGAAAGACCTTGGAATCATTTTTCTTTTTCCTTGTGGTTTGTATCATTCATTCATTTCACGTGTTTAATTGTGAAATTCATCCCATATATATATATATATATATATATATATATATATATATATATATATATAATATATATATGTATATGCGCCTCAGTGGCGCAGTGTTAGCGTCACTGACTACGAATCCATCGGCCCCGGGTTCGAAACCCGACGGCAGCCGGCGCGTAGCAAAACCCAGCTGTTCATCCTTCCACACAATAAAGACAGTGGTTGGTAGATAAATGGGTACCCTAGGTGGCCTAGTGGTTAAGACGCTGGGCTGCTGATGGGGTGTGGTTCGGATTCCACGTTAAACTGTAGGTCTAAGGTGGAGTGAAAAGTTTGACCTTCGTCAGAATGAACAATTCTGGCGGAAGCTAACCAAAGGTGTATATATATATATATATAATATATATATATATATATATATATATATATGTTAAACACAGACCGTGCATGGAACAAGGAACTCTTCTGGGAAATTACAGCCACTATAGTTCGAATAATAAATGACAAATAGCATAGTTTTTTCTTTTTCATGATGGAAAGCCCAACGTGGGCACTGGGTTACTCGCAAAGAGGCCCCAAAATATAGCTTCCCTCACCAGCTATCTGCAAAGCAGGTAGGATCCAGCTTTGGGACAGGATCTAGGGTTTACAGCTTACACGTGTTATGTGCCTTGAAAAGTGGACGCTGAATGTCCCGGTTAAGGTTTAAGTTTTGTTTTTTGGCTAAAAATACAATAGTTACCCCTTTTTTTATGTATTCAATCCGACGTGAATGCAACGAGTTTCTTGCGTATATTGAGGTTCTGAATGTAGTAGGCTAGGTGTAAGCTGTAAACCCTAGATCCTGTCCCAAAACTGGATCCTATCTGCTTTGCAGATAGCTGGTGAGGGAAGCTATATTTTGGGGTCTCTTTGCGAATAACCCGGTGCCCACGTTGGGCTTTCCATCATGAAAAATAAAAAACTATAGTATTTGTCATTTATCATTACTTATTCGAACTATAGTGGATGTAATTTCCCAGAAGAATTCCTTGTTCCATGCACGGTCTGTGTTTAACATATAAGTTTCTCAGGGGACCATTCTGAGTTTGTGTGTGTATATATATATATATATATATATATATATATATATATATATTACCATTTTTTTGTCATAACACGTTTCAAACTGTCTGAGTTTGGTCATTTTACTGCTATAAACATTTTACTATCTTGAAATGTAGCCTATTTTTACTTCAAAACCTAAAGCGTATTTGCCTACAGTTGAGTGTATAATACGCAGATGCAAGCTATGCGGTGCGTTTGTTTTAGGAGTACTCGAGAAAATGGGGCATTCCTCGTGTAACCTAACAAACTGCACAATCACTGTAAGTGATAATGAAGCGATAATTAATTATAATGAATTATATATGAGAAACTCAACAGATGGGCTTTTATATTATTTTCTCACGTATTATGAAAGAGAGATAAAAATTGTGATACTTACAAATATTTCACTTATGTGAATCATTTCGAATTCAAGGAATTATTTTACAAAGAGTATATTATAAAGAGATTTAAAGTAGTCAAAATTTTACGTTCAGCCGTAGCTTAGCTAATAAGGTGGGTCAACTAGCGTGACCTTCGTGAGAATGAACAAATCGGATGGAATCAAAACTAAGTTTTTTTCTTTTTAACTAATTTTTAAAATTAAATTAAAGATAGTACAGTTTCCCGATAAAATATGCTAAAACCGATAGTAATTAAAAAATAGTGAAACAATTTACAATAAAAATATAGGCGACAGTAATAGTAAAAATATGTACCAGCAGGGACCAGTCAGAACCACTATTTTTTTTTTATTTTTGCAAGTACGATATTGTGAGTTCAAGCCGAACTACAGGGTGATCCAATTAAAACGCAACCCAGTACAATACACTAACATTCCCTGGGTTTCGTTTTAAGTGGATCACCTTGTACTTGCTTGCTTTTATATGTAATAGGAATGGTGCTCCAATAACACGTTTCTGGTACATGATCTATTAAATCGCACTTCCTGTCCTATCCACTTCTGTGACGATGATTCCAATGTGTGTATATATATATATATATATATATATATATATATGGGGTTGAACTCAGAATGGTCCCCTGAGACTCTTTCATGATACACACAGACCGTGCATGGAATATATATATATATATATATATATATATATATATATATATATATATATATATATATATATATATATAGAGAGAGAGAGAGAGAGAGAGAGAGTACGATAACCGTAGGTTGATTTTAATACGAAAACATATACAATTTACTGGAGGGGATCAGCTAGTGTGAAAAGAGGATAAAATAAGTTTGAAACCAAATTCATCCATGCTATACGTAAACTACTGTAATCATATTTATTTGTACGCACATCTGCAATACTCTTAAAATTTTATTTTTAATTAAAGCCAAAATTCAATTAAATCTGCAGGTCGGAAAAAAATTTGGTCTGTTATGAAGTGTTTTGAGAAATGTGCTGTTTTGGCGTTGTTTAACTTCCTTCATAACGGCAAAAGTCATGTCACGGAAGGGACCTATGGCTTTACGGGGATCCGAACCATGGGTCGCTATATCATATAGACGTGAAGGATGGTCACCCGACTCGGTGTGCGGTAAAAATGCCAGAAGTAATAATGTCATACAGTCAACCTGACACATGGTAAAAATGCCATACTCGTAGTATGAGTACAAGGGCCTATTTTTTCTTGACGGCATTTTTACCATCTCGCATTATGACTTATGGCATTTTACCTATAGCATTTGTACCTAGAATCCATCCATTCAAGTACTGAAAAGGCCTAGTGTACGTCACTTTTTGCTCCAACTTAGAGACTTACATCTCAATGTAGAATCCGAACCACGACCCACGAATTTAATTAATGTTTTCTTACTCCTCCCATTCCATCTTCATTTTAGGCACTGGAAGAACATAAAAAGACGAACTGCATAACTGAATTCGTCCCAAATGCTGAGGTAAGCTTAACCATCATTCAATTTCTATCTTATTTAATCTACGTACTGTATATGTACGTTGTTGCTGTATCTCTACTCAACTATTTATCTGTATGATTGATATCTTTATCTCTACAATATATTTCTGTCTGTCTGACTGTTTACTTTTCTGAAGTACTTCCAGTTAACTAATTACTCACTCCAGTTTTCAATTATTTTATTACAGAAATGGGCTAAAGAGAGGGACGCGACATCCACTCAGAAAAGAAAACCACTTCACGGACTTCCAGTGAGCGTGAAAGAAAACTTCGACATTCAGGGTATGGACACAACCCTCGGACTCACCAAAAGACTCGGCAAACCAGCTAGCGAGGATGCGGTCCTCGTGTCAGTTCTTCTCAAACAGGGGGCAATTCCCTTTGTTAAGACAAATGTTCCACAGATTATTTACAGGTACACAACTGTTTATTAGTCTTCAGTGGATAAAAAAATCATATATATATATATTATATATATATATATATATATATATATATATACAGTATATATATATCTTAGCAATAATTTCACTTTTTTCTTAAATGGTAGTCCTAGCTTTGAAAGTTTTTCTATAAGACAATCACATGTGCAAATTTTTTTTTTAGTTCTAAGAACAAATTTAATTACTTTTTATTTATACAACAAAGGAAACAATGAATAGTATATTATTTACTCGTAGTTTCTAGGTAATATTTGTATCTAACCGCAAATGAAGTGTCTTTAATTTGTAGTCTAAATACAGTAATCTCCCGATTTACGCGGTAGATGCGTTCCTGAACCTTCCGCGTAAAATGAATTCCGCGTAAATTGGGGGAAACTATAACATCTAACACAATGTGCTAAGTACGGGCCACCCCAACCCCAAGACACCACAAAAATCAAATAAACTTAAATAAAATACAACAATAATAATAATTAATAATAATAATAATAATCATAATAATCTGCAAAAAAAAAAAAAAATTATTAAGTAAATAAATAAATACATAAACTCATCTATAAAGAAAACAAAAATTAGTAATAATAACATGTAACAAATTGAATATTTTTTTAACCGCGTTAATCTGAAACCGCGCAAATGGGGGGCGCGTAAATCGGGAGGATTACTGTATTTGAATGAGTATTCTCCATTTCAGCGTTGGCTGCAGCAACCCAATATATGGAGCCACAAAGAACCCTCATGATACCAAGCGGTCACCCGGAGGATCCTCGGGTAAAATTCCATTTTTTTTAACTTTGAAAAGTCGACTGTCAGGTGTTTTTTTTTTTTAACGAAATTGAACAGTAACTACGACTTAACCTTTTCAAGGTCGTACAGTTCCACCGGAAATAATATAAATTGTACTACAGTACAACATGTTTATATAGGTGGCATTTAGTTGTCAGAAAAGGAACCCAAAATGGGTGTCATTTCAGTGTCTAGTTACTAAAATATTTATTTTTTAATAAATAAAATCTATACTGTAAAGCCACATCGCTCATTAAAGGGCTAAAAATATATCTAAATAAATTTTTCAGATTATTCACTTTAGCCATCATTGATGCCCTATTTTAAACGTTCATATTTAAATAAATATTTTTAATAAAGTGTTCTTTACCTGTGAGGCTGTAATATTTAACAATAGTTTGGTTAATTTTTTCTACCTTCTCCTAAGAAAAGAAAGTAAATGCAGTGGATCGATAGGTTTAGCGCTAATTAATTATCTTGCTTATTTATCTGCAAGATCTACAAACAAAATTGAAAATGCATATGAATACGTTCCGTTTTTTTTTATCATAACACCATTGTGTGTATATATATCCTTACAAAGTAATAAGAGAATGACTTCTGAAAATGTTTGTCACCTTTACAGAAGTCTCCGCTTTGGAGGCGGAGCCTGTACATCTCTTACTAATGTGTATTCAGATCATGATGGGCGAGAGATTATGAATTGTCTACTCAGAGATCATGTTTAATTTCACCCACAATCTGACCAATGGAAGGAAAAGAGTTTTGCATCTTAAATTCGATACTATTTACTTAGAATATACAGAGTGATCAACCTAAAGTTGTGTCCTACAAAGTCACAACAAACTTTGCAGCGCACACTTTTAGGTTGACTACCAGTATATAGAATAATACCACTTTCATGCGGCTTAAAACATAAAATAAAAAGTAAAAGAATGAACATTTAAAATACAACAGAAAATTGTAAGTTAAAAATTAGAGGTAAAATTAACAGGGCAAACGGAGGTGTCACGGGTCTGAATCCAGTTCCATGAAGAATAAGCAACTGGCCAGACAAGTAAACAAAGTATGGGGAGAGATTAGGCAGGATATTCCTTCATATCTTTCTCAGTTTTTAACAAAGTTCTAAACAATTTAACATTAAAAACATAAGTTACTATAGAAGATGTAACGAATATCCCCTACGGTCATAGACATAATACCTTTTGATAATGGTAATACTTTGGATAATATTGTGGATAGTGAAAGGGAGGTAATGCACTATATTGATAAAATGAAAATGCGCAAATCAGGGCCGGATTCTATATATCCCATACAACTAAAAGAATTAAAAGAAAGCATTGTTGTGCCGCTAACAAAGATTTTTAATGCGTCTATTTCTGAGGGGTGCGTACCAGATAATTTCAAGTTAGCAAATGTAACACTTATCTTTAAGAAAGGCGATAAAGGTGCGGCGGAAAATTATAGGCCAATCAGTTTAACGTCTGTTGTAGGTAAGCTACTGGAATCAATAATTAGGGATCGTATAGTCGAACACTTAGAAGTGCATAACTTCGTTAGAAATAAATACGCAGCATGGTTTTAGGCGAAACAAATCTTGCTTAACTAATCTTTTAGAATTTTTTCAAAGCGTCGTGGTTGAAGTTTACGATAGTCATCGGGCAGTTGATGTAGTGTATTTAGATTTTCAAAAAGCGTTTGACACCGTACCGCACAAAAGACTCATTGAAAAAACTAAGGCTCATGGAATCAGGGGTGTATAACAAATTGGATAGAAGAGTGATTGCGAGGTAGGAAATAGAGGGTGGTCGTTGATGGAGCGGAGTCGTCTTGGGCTAATGTAGCGAGCGGCGTTCCACAGGATTCTGTATTGGGCCCCTTGCTTTTTCTTATATATATTAACGATTTAGATGTCGGCCTAGTCAGTACAGTTTCAAAGTTTGTGGATGACACGAAGTTGGGTGGTAGGGTGATTAATGACGAAGATAGAGGTAAAATCCAGGAAGATCTGAACAAAATCGTTGATTGGTCAGTCACATGGCAAATGAGATTTAACGTCGATAAGTGCAAAATTTTGCACATAGGTTCGCGTAACGGTAATTTTGCGTTTTGTATGTCAGGGAAGGAGTTAGCAAGCGTAGAGCAGGAAAAAGATTTAGGAGTTATAGTCACTGGTGATTTAAAAGTGGCGAAACAAAGTACAGCAGCGGTCAATAAAGCGAACAAAGTGTTAGGTTTTATAGCTCGGAATTTTGAGTACAAATCGCGCGATATTATTGTTCCTCTTTATAAATCATTAGTTAGACCCCATTTGGAGTACGCGATCCAATTTTGGAATCCGCATATGCGAAAAGATATAGACAATATCGAAAGAGTTCAAAGACGAGCAAATAAGATGATTTCGTCGCTTAGGTCGAAGTCGTACGAGGATAGGCTTAAGGAGTTAAATTTGACTACACCCGAGACAAGGAGGCTAAGGGGTGATCTAATCCAGGTTTTTAAAATTATGAATGGGTTCGATAACGTAGATAGAGATAGCTTTTTCGAAATATCTCAATATAATAGGACTAGAAATAACGGGTGTAAGTTGACAAGTAGAAGGTTTGAGACAGCAGTTGCCAAAAACATTTTTACGCATAGAATAGTAAATAGCTGGAATAGTTTGCCGGTAGAAATAATTAGTAGCACGTCTATAAACATGTTTAAAAATCGATTAGACGCATATGTTGATAGATTGGGTATAGTTTAAGGTGGTAAAATTAAAGCTTTGTTGTTCGGAACCCGCCTAAAATTGTAGGTCCTCTCCGCCACCACGGAGGACATGCACATTGCACAATACACAATTACGAACACAGTTAGGTAGACCAGCCATGAGTGGATTCTAGGGTCTTTGTTGGTCTGAAACATTAACATTTTAACGTTGTCTTATGCTGAAATTGTCAGAGTTATTAATAAAAACTCTATTAACTTTTGCTCTTCTGTGTTATTGAAATTAGCAATAATTTTTGCCTCATTAAAATTATTATTAAGATTGTTATGGGAAATATGGTGAAGAATGCAGTTATTTATATTAATAGTTCTTATTCGTTATGCTGATGTATTTTTCTGTCAAAATGCTACTGTTTCACTTCAGTAACATTGATTGCAATCTTTACCAAGTTTTTCATATTTTTCAATGGATTAGAAAGTAACTATTCCATGGCATTATTACTTTCATCGACTATTTATAATGTCTTTTAGGAAAAATAATTCTCTCAACTGAAATTTGTATGCATCGGAAGTTCTAAAATGTTTAATTTTTCAAAGAGGTTCCTTACTTTGGTTTTATAAAACGACTTCACACGATCTAACTACCTTTTTTTTATGAACGTCTCCGTATTGAAAAATTTTACTTCTTTACATAACCGACTTTTAGGGAGAAAATACTAACCACAAATTTTTGTAGTACTTCCATTATTTCATTAACCTCTTGCATGCCTAAGTTTTCTTCCGACTTCCTTTCATAGTTATAAAAATGATCTCAGAACACAAACTGTTAATTAAAGTTTCCGCAAAAATGTTTGAAACATAAACGGAGCTATTGAAGAATAGGGACCCCAGCCTTCTTTAGTTAGCTTTATAAGGCTAACTAACGAAAATATCATGACCTAACCTAACCAATCGTCAAGGGCGTACAGTTAACCTAACGATTGGTTAGGTCAGGTCGTGATATTTTCGTTAGTTAGCCTTATAAGCCTAACTAAAAAAGGCTGAGGTCCCTATTCTTCAATAGCTCCAAATAAACTTCTTGTTAAAGTCTGCTCCCTTCGAAATTGTTAAAATTTTCTCATGAACTTATCTCGAATTTGGCTGCAAACATATTAAGAACACATAAACTGAAAAAGGGAGTTAATTCAGGTTTTTATTGGGTTAGAAATCTTTTCAATTATTTACTGAATTTTATAAAGTGTTTTAACCTCTAAACGCCGGAATTTTTCGTTGGGTTAAGTTATAAATTCGTGTAATACGAGAATAGGGAACGTATATGGTCTTATTCAGAACCATACTAGAACTAGTATTTGTTTTTGGAGCAAATTTAATAACGCAGATTTGATTAGTCTATCTTCGAATCAGTTGGCTGGTATTTCGTTTTACATCCTTCGTCCAACTGAAACGGGCGGTAAAGCCACTAACCGGGAAAAATAAAAGGAGAACTAAGTCCAATCAAAGTAAGTATAGCGGGCTCGTCACTGCACCCTCTCCCCATTTCTCATCCTGGCTTCAGACATTCCATGGCTGTTTTATTCGAATCAGTTGGACTTGAATATTCTTCTCAAAGACAGAAGAGCCCAGAAAAAATCCCACCCTCCTTCTCTTCGTATTTAAACATTCTGACGATTTTCTTGAACAGAAAACAAGAACTTCCTAACAAGAAAATTTACTAGTTTCGACGCGATATCCGTGTTTACCATGGTTCCTGTTAAATAAACATCGTTTCCTTGATGAACACCTCCAATTACAAATCGTTTTATTACTGTCAGTTTTCATTAAAGTTATAAAATTTGCTTTTGGAATTTTTTTAATCATTAATAACGTTTGTTCATAACTTAAATTTAATTATAAAGTTGAACTAAAATTAAAATTTCTTTCCTACCTCTCAACCTCTTTTCTCTGCCTTGCTTTAAAACTTCACTTGTCTTTAAATTTTCCTACTTCTTTTAACCTTCCTTCTTAAACAGAGAGCCTCGTAGGGACCAGTCGGTCTGTTGCTGTTTGCTGTCCTTTGTATTCCTTTGTATAACACTCAACTGCCTATTTCGGATGTTTCTTGGGTTTCTAGAAATTATGCCTTAGAATTTTTGGAAACCAAACCATTCTGATCTGTGTTTATTCGGCTAATAATGAAAGTACTAAGAAACCTGCAACTTCTTTTTTTTTTGCCTAAAATAATTTTCTAGATGATAAAATTAGTTACATTATAATGGAGTATTTTTAAAGTTAGGTTATGAGTCTTTTCGGTTTGGCGGACTGCTACAGATTTTTACGAAAATTAACAAATTACAAATTTTATCCTAAGGAAATGTCTAATTCCTAAAGTAACTAAACTAAACCTAACCTAACCTAACCTACCTAGCTAACCTAACTTACATTTCCTTATGGTAAAATTTGTAAATAATTGATTTGCTAATTTTCATATAAATCTGTAGCAGTCCGCCAAATCGAAAAAATCCTGGATTATATACAGTATATAGAAGATTTTATTCTACAAAAGTTTTTTAAAACCAAAGTAAGGACCCCCTTTGAAATATCAGGTATTTTAAAACTTCCGATGTTTAGAGATTTGAAATTAACCATTTTCCAAAAGACGATGCATTATCTTCAGTGAGAGGAGTAGTGTTATAAAAAGTTATTTTGAAATAGTACTTTGAAAATATATAGAAAACCCAGACCTAATTTTAATTGTATTCCTTGCAAAGATTGCGATCAATGTTATATAGGTGAAATAGGTTTAATAGGAGACTACATGACCGTAAATATAACGTAAGACTAGTTAAAATTACAGTATAAGCATTACACTGGTATGCATATGAATTTTTTTTGTCTGCTGTGAGGGTTTTTTCAACTCATATTATATAATTCGACCATGCTGGATTCGGAAATGACATTGGTTTTCCTCAATCAGGTCAGGTTTTTTCTCTATTGGCCATTTATTATAAGTCCAATTTTATCCCCAAATTTATTGATTTTTTTAGCTTAAACACTGTAGATACGAGTAATATTATAAGAACACTCGTGAAAAATGAAAACATTGTGTGAATAAATACTTTTATTCATACAATGAATATGGAAAAAAGTTTATTGAGGAAGGAAGGAAGTTTTTTTGGCTTTCCGTCTGTTTTTCTTCGGGCACGTCTCGCTTCAAACACCAGCAATAGTCCGCCAGCATATTGATATCCCAGTTTCCCTGGTACCTCTCTTCCATTATTTTGATATCTTGGTGAAATCGTTCACCCTGTTCCTCACTATAATCCCCGCAATTTTCAGGAAAATAGTCCAAGTGGGACCACAAAAAGTGCATTTTTATGGACATGCGCGACCCATGAGCTTTGAAAGCTTCCATCAAGTTTTCGACAACGGACTCGTATTCTGGGCTTCTACGCTTGCCAAGAAAATCAGTGACAACTGATTTGAATGCCTGCCAGGCATTCTTCTCAGTTGGAGTCATTGCGTTTTCGAACTGAGTATCCTTGATCAAAGTTCGAATTTGAGGACCATCAAAAACCCCAGCATTTAGTTTAGCATCAGATATATGAGGAAATTTACTCTCGAGATATCGGAATGCTGAACCCTCCTTATTCATTGATTTGATGAAATTTTTCATCAAGCCCAGCTTAATATGAAGTGGTGGGAGCAAAATTTTTGTTGGTGGTACAAGGGGCACTGAAACGACATTATGCGACCCAGGTTCAAAATTCTCTCTGGATGCCCATTCACGCTGTGCATAGTGCTTCTCATCCGCTCGGCTATCCCATTTGCAGAGGAAACATGGGTATTTCGTGTATCCCCCTTGCATTCCCAATACAAATGCCACAATCTGAAAAAAAATGAAAATATTTAAAGAATTTAGAGAATTCGTTCTATCAGATAAAAAAATCTATGCATTGGACTGTATCACTTCTGTGGGGAAGTTAAGTGTTCTTATACGCTCTCAAATAACCTTTGGAAAAACAACATAGTAAATAGCAATAGTTTACTTATGATATTAGTATTACCTTCAAATTTCCACAGATCCTCCAGTTATGTTGGTCGTATACGAGAGCATCCAGTAAAATTTTCATGTTATCGTAGCTCTCAGTAAGTTGTACGGAATGTGCTACAGGGACTGATGCAACCCTATTCCCAATGTTGAGAAGTACTGCTTTCAAACTTCGTTTAGACGAGTCTATAAATAGCCTCCATTCTGATGCGTTATATGGCAGGCCCAAGGATTCGATTAGCCCCTCAACATTGCAGCAGTACACTAAGGAAGAGGTATTTTCGTGCACTGCAAAAAACTTGCGGAATTCTTCCTCTCGTTTCCTATACCAGGAGAATGTTGTTCCCGGAGCCAGCAAGTTGTCCTCTCGAAGTCGTGAGCCCAAGATCTCGGCAGGTAATTTGGAAAGTCCTAAATCCCTGGTAAGATCATTAAGTTTGGCCTGGTTGAGAGGCCTCGGCTCATTTGAAGCGGTATTTGGAGCTATATACGACTGGGACTGGTCATTGGCATTGGTCATTGATTCATCATCAGAATCATCGAAGTCCAGGGTTTGAGGTGGGTCGGGTATTGGAATTCCAGGACCATGGGATACAGGTCTCATAGCAGAAGGAATGTCAGGGTATACAACAATGTGTTTATTCTTCTTGTTAACTCCTGAAAATAGAAACACAGAAACATGGATATAAAATTTGCATATGAAATAGAAGAAGCATTCAGACAGTGGCGGCTCGTGAGGGAAGGCTGCGGTCTGTAAGATATGAAATAGGTCGATGGAGTCTGTATATTTTCTTTCTTTTTCATTCATATTGTCCCTTCGGGGACAATATGAATGAAAAAGAAAGAAATATACAATCATTGTATATGTAAATGTAACTTGTATAACAATATGTATGTGTAAATGTATTTTCTATAACAATATGTATATGTAAATGTATGATTACCATTATGGTGAATATTATGCTATATATGGTGAATATTACATTATGGTGAATATTATGTCAAGTTTCATACGAGGATTTCAAAATATTTAAGAAAAATAAATTTATAAGCCCACCTTGGAGGTTTGTCATGCAGAAATAGCAATCTGTCACGTGATCCTTTCCTTCTCTCCAAATCATGGGAATTCCAAAAGGCAAAGATTTCGCTCTGCCTTTGCTCCATCTTCTCAAATTTTCAATGCACGTCTTGCAGCACATACGAGGGGCGAAATTTTTGTCCTGGTCCCCTAGCTTAATTCCAAAGTATGCTCTATACATTGTCTTCACAAATTTAGTGATTTGGGACTGGTTATTTGGCATGGTAACCGTCCCACATATGTAGCAGAATCTATTGGGATCATTTTTACATGCTCTATTCATTATGAAATATTTTATCTATATGCCTGAAAAGTAAAAAAAGATATTATACAAGTGAAACAAGTGATGATAGATGTTACTGTTCCAATTCCGCTTTTACAAAATCACGAAAAATTCTATTTTACTTATGAGGCCATAGCCGGATAACCTGAGCTGATTGAGAAAAACGGATTGCAGATTCGAAATCAGCAGGAAACACTCTATAAGAATCACTTACAAAACCCTTGACAGCAAAATTGATGCATACCACTGTTATAAGCTAAAACTACAGTAGTGCTTGATAATCCTAGGTGTACTTCTTCATTAAACACAAAAACGCAAAGTTGAGAAATATTATTAAATATTATTAATAATTAAGTACAAAAACACAAGGTTGAGAAATAATATTAATTAAGAAATGTATAAAAGAATTCGACGACTTGACAAACTTGGATGTCATAATTCCATTACTCTCAAATTCTCACTCTGTATAATAACAGTGATCAAGATGAAAGACGGTCAGTCTCACTACAATTATAATTTGATACTAAAGTAAAATTTTGGTTTAAAAAATATATATATATTTCAGGAGGAGAAGCTGCCTTAATCACCGGAGGTGGATCAGTTCTTGGTCTTGGTACAGATATGTGTGGAAGCGTTAGAATTCCGGCCACTTTTGCGGCACATTTGGAATTAAACCGACCCAGAGAAGAATTAGTAGGGAGGGATCGTATGGTACTTATATAAATATGATTGGAGGTACGTTACTTGGAGTATTTATGTACCGCAAAGTTAGAGAGGAATTTTTATTTGAGTTACGACAATCCATACGACCAGACTGAATTCATATGAACAGACTGAATTCTGTTACAGCTATTCCATTTTCCACCACTTCTCTGTTCTAAATCATAAAATAGACTGCTTACTTTCTTGTCTGTTAAACGTTCTATCCTCATAACGGTGTGACCAAGAAAGCTTTTTGAGCCTGAACAAAACAGATCGACGGTAATGGGAATGAAATATTGCTTTACTTGTCTTGCAAACATTGCTAAAAGTCAGGAACTTGAAATTATGTCTTCTTGTAAAAGAATAGTAGGATTCACTGCTAAATGCTAAACTTCTCTACAAGGGAATCCCTTAAGTAGTTTATACTAACAGTAAGTAACGGGGCTGGAGGTGAAGGCAGTAACGCAATAAAAGAGAGAGCGGAAGTCATATTTTTCATCATATTGGTTTCGTTCATTCGATATTTGTAAGGACATCTCTTGTCTCAAATCCTGCAAACATCTTTCGCAATTTAAGTTTAGTAATAATTCTATGTAGAGCCATGAATAGTTTATAGCGAATTCATACTTTTGAATAAAGTTCAATAAACTTTATGATTTATAAATTACTTTCTAAAATGTAGAAAATGTACAGAGGGTTGACAAAAGTAAATAGACACTTTTTTCCTATAGTTTTTGATTTGATAATAAAAGTTAATAAATAATAACAGACTTATTGAATCAATATGTTTGAATCGTGTTGGTTTTCTCTTTGCATTATGTAAAGCAAACACACGGTCTGCCATTCTATTGATAAACTTTGCCATTCGTTCTTGAGGACAATTATCGTGGTGTCTATTTACTGCTGTCAGACCTCTGTATACTTCAGTTCTGGAATGAAATAAGTGGTTTGAATTATTTTTTTTATCACTGTATTATTAATGTAAATTTTTTTTCCCTCAGTTGCGAATGCCAGCGGTTTATTAGGAAGAGATGTAGATGCATTGGCAGCTGGAATGGAAGCAGTTTTGCTAGATGGTTACATGTCCAAACTGGATCCTTTAATTCCGAACATTCCTTGGAGAAAGAATCTTTATGAATCTAAAACACGGCTTAAAATTGGTTGGTTTGAACAGGACGATTTCTTCCCACTGTCTCCTGGATGCAAGAGAGCAATTCGAGTAGCCAAAGAGGCTCTGACGAAAAGGGGCCACGAACTCATTCTATTCAGTCCGCCGAGTTTTGAAGAGTTATATGACTTCGGGTTTAACATCTTGTGTTCTGAAGGAGGAGGAGCCATGTTGAAGCACTGGGAAGGTGAAATCGTTGACGACGAAGCTAAAATGAGTAAAAGACTCCTCTCAGCGCCGTCATTTGTCAAATTTTGCATGGAAAAATATCTTCTAATGTGGTCGACAAGGCTATCTAAAATGGCTTCACGTAAGATAGAATATAAATAAATAAGTATATATATATATATATATATATATATACACACACACACACACACACACACACACACACACACATATATATATATATATACACACACAGGGTGTCCCATAAGTCCGGCATCATAGGAAAAATAATAAAAAAAGGCAAAACAAAAGCTTTTATTTACAGAACGTGCTCAATATGCACACCATTGTTTTCAATACACAAATTCAGACGTGATACCCAGTCAGCAAGCACACGGTGAATGATGTCAGGAGTAATGGTGTTACATGCCCCAATAATGCGCTGCCGCAAATGTCCAACACTCCTAATTTTCTCTGCGTATACCAGCGCTTTCAAGTGGCCCCAGAGATAAAAATCTAGTGGCGTGAGATCCGGGTTTCTAGCTGGCCATTCCACAGGCCCTCGACGTCCTATCCAATGACCAGGGAATTGTTGGTACAGGTATTCCCTTACTTGGGTGCTGTAATGTGCAGGAGCGCCGTCTTGCTGGAACCATGTTGGGAAATTTCCTTCTTCGTTCAAACACTGGGAAATGCTTTTTCCTTGAGCATACGTAGGTAGGTGCCTCCAGTGACATGTTCATCGAAAAAGAGGGGGCCTATGATGCGATCCTTCCAAATGCCACACCATACCATCACCCGAGATGCACCTTGTTCCTTTGAAGAGGTATACACTATACAGTGAGGGTTGTTTTGAGACCAGTAGCGGGTGTTCTGTCGATTTACCTCACCATTTCCATAAAAAACAGCCTCGTCACTGAACAGAATGGTGGACGGGAAATTGGCATCCCGAGCATAGACATTATGGCCTGTAGAAATAGAAAAATATGAATTATGGTTTGTAGAAATAGAAAAATATGAATTTCTCCTATGGTGCCGGACTTATGAGACACACTGTATATAAATAATATATATATATATATATATATATATATATATATATATATATATATATAATATATAATTATATATATATACGTGTACTGTACTGATATATATATATATATATATATATATATATATATATATATATATATACACATTCAACTGCAAAGAACACGCAGTATAAATAACGTAAAGAACGACGCTTGTATAGGAGATATTCCGCGCAAGACGAGAGAGAGAGAACGAAACAAATGAAAAAATGAGGTATACAAGCGTCGTTCTTTACGATATATATAATATATAAAAATAAAAATACATTGAGGTTACAATTCATTTAAGAAGAGAGAGAGAGAGAGAGAGAGAGAGAGAGAGAGAGAGAGAGAGAGAAAGAGAAAATTACTCATCCAGTTACAGTTACTGCTACTGCCACCCAGAGTCAATGTCGCTTAAATTTGCTGATTGATGGGAAGTGGTGTTACTTCATATAATGTACGTTGCACGCCATTACAATGTCGAATGAATTAAATGTGAAATTTATTTTCTCTAAAGGTTTTAGAAGATAAGATAAGAAGGAAATAGACCATAGAATATAGAGATAAAGGAAGCTATTAGCCATAGAAAAAGTTTACTTTTAAAAGGTTGAAAATTTCTTTAAGAAACTCGTTTTTAAATGTTTCAATATTATTTGAAGTGCAAAGTTATGATTTTTGGTTATATCATTTGTCATGATTTAAGTTCCTTGAATGGTTCGCTTCTCTGTTTCATATGGTTTTGCGTAATGAATATAGCAAAATTAATATAAACAAAATCGTAGTTTTATGAAGAAATTTAATTAAAATTCAACTGTAATGTATTGGATTGATTTCAAATCAAATATCAGTTGTTGTTGTTGGTTAGCCGATCAGCCCACCCTGATCGAGCAAGCCGGTGGCACGCAGGTAACCGATCGCCATCTCCGGAGTGGACCAGAGGTTCAGCGTACTAGTGATGTTGTGTTGTATTCTATGTTGTGCTAGAGCGGTACAGTCTGTCATAATGTGTTCAATTGTTTGTGGTGTGTCCTGGCACAGGTAGCAGGTGTCGTCTGTGGAGTTGTCTGTAAGTTGGGGTGATGTCCACATCGGAATCGTACTAAGTTAACTCGATCCAATCTGCTCAGGCTGGTCTCTGACCTGTCAGTGGGTGGCGGCTTCGCACCTAGGACCGCATTCGGACCGAGTCGTGTCAGTGCTTTGTGGGTTAGGTGTGTGTGTGTGTATGTGTTTTCTGTACTGTGATGTCTGTGGGGCGTGGTATGGAATGGAGTATTTGGTTATAATGTCTCTCTGGTGTTACCTTAATGGTGCGAGGTGTTGGGGCATGATTGTCAGAGCTGGGCACCGCAAACTCAAAATCACTTCCGCAATCGCAAATCCACAAACTCAAACCTTACCTTCGGCAACCGCAAATCCGCAAACTGCTTGCCATTTTTGGTGCCGCAAACGCAAATCCGCAAACGCAAACCATATTTCCAATTTTTACAGTGCTGGGCACTTCCGCAAACACTTCCGCAAACCGCAAATTCCGCAATCGCAATTTTAACTATAAAAAGTATCCAAAACATTAAAGAGGCATAAAAAGTTTTTATATCTTTTTAATGTTTAATGTTTTAGCCTTGTTTTTATTAAAAACAAGGCTAAATAATTTATTACAATAAATCACTATTGTAGAAGAAATAAAAATACTACATATATTGATATATTATATTGAACAAAAACACTCCTGCAAGTAAATAGTAAATAAATTAAATAATAAATTTAATCATTTGAATTTCATAAATTTTGAGACTTAGACACGTTAGAGAAGACTGTACTGTAACTGTAGTAACTGTACACACATTACATTACACAAGTTAAATTAAGTTAACACTGTGACTGTACACAACTTGAACTCACTGTACAACTCAACCCCTCTAGCCTCTACAAGTGTACGCCTCTGGCTTTGTCAACAAGTTCAGTCGTCCTCCTCCAGTAACTGAGCCAAATCCAGTTTTAATAAGTCCATGTTCCCCTTCATGAACACGAGACGTTGGAAGTTGTCAGAGGTCAGGCTGGCCCTTTTGGGCTTCATTATATCTGTCAGCCAATTGGCGGCAAGTGACAGCAGCGTCACAGCACTAGCGGGCTTAGCCAGTGGCCACGTGGGAAATTTGCGGAAAGATTTGCGTTTGCGGTCTTAGTTCCGCAACGCAAATTCACTAATTTGCGATGACTTTGCCGCAAGCGCAAATCCGCAAACGAAAAACATACTTCCGCAATTGCGGAATTTGCGGTTTGCGGAAGTGTTTGCGGAAGTGCCCAGCTCTGATGATTGTACATGTAGTGGCAACGGTGTTGTGGGCTAGATGTCGCTGCTGCCATGAATTGTGTTCCCCTCATGTCTTAATGTTCCCTAACTTTCAGTATTTTTGTTTCTGTGTGCAGGTGTTCTATTGGTGTTGTTTGAGTACATCCTGTAATGATACGAAGTGCGTTGTTTTGTATTGTCTGTAAGGTGTTTATGTGTGTGTTTGAGATAATAGGTGCCCAGCATGGGCTAGCATAGTCGATAACTGAGCGAATATATTGTTTGTATATGAGTGATGTTGTTTCCTGCTGGTGTCCAAAGTTTGTGCCTGTTAGTACCGTAAGCGTGTTAAGTCTTGACGTACATTTGTTTTTAATGTCCTGAATGTGGTTTGCAAAAGATAATGATGTGTTGTATGTGATCCCAAGTATTTTGGTCCTGTGAGTGTGTGGAATGTTGGTGTTGTTTAGTGTAAGCTGTGGAATTACCTGGTGTTCTTTTGTGTTGCTTGTAAGCAAGGTGATGGTTGATTTTGTGGGCGCTACTTTGAGTCTATTGTGTGTGAGCCAGTCTTGTATACTGTTTATGTATGTTTGTAGGTTATTTGTAGGGGTGTCGATGTTGTTGTGGGTGGATGTTAGAGTGATGTCATCTGCATATGATGATAAGGTAAGCTTGTTATCTATGGGTGTTGGAATGTCATGCATGTATAAGTTGAAGAGTGTTGGTGAGAGAACAGAGCCTTGAGGGACCCCGTTCGGAAAAAGCTTGTTTTTGGATGACTTGCCATTAAATGTGACATGTGAGTATCTTCCTGAAAGATAGTTGCTCAGCCACCTTTTGGTGTTATTGTGCAGGTTTGTGTTGAGTATTTTGTTTATGAGAGGGAAGCGTGGGATAGCATCAAATGCTTTACTAATGTCTATTGTTGCTAATAGTGTACGTTGAGCTGGTCGTCTGGAGTTGATGCCATCCATGATGTGCTGCGTGAGGTTAGTGAGTAATGTCGTGGTTGAGTGGTGAGGTCTGAATCCATGTTGAGTAGGCGATAGTGGAATGTGTGGGTTGGTGATTTGTAAGATTAGTCTTTCTGTTACTTTGGAAGGTGTGCATAGTAAAGTAATGGGTCTATAGGAAGCTGGTTCTGTTGGATTTTTGTTTGGTTTGAGTAGTGTAATAATTTTACCTTGTTTCCATATGTCAGGAATAATACAGTGTTGGTATGAATATGTGCTGATATTTGTGAGAGCTAGTATTCCTTGTGGGCCCAAGGCCAAGGCCAAGGCCCATGTTTGTAGGTTATTTGTAGCGGTGTCGATGTTGTTGTGGGTGGATGTTAGAGTGATGTCATCTGCATATGATGATAAGGTAATCTTGTTATATATGGGTGTTGGAATGTCATGCATGTATAAGTTGAATAGTGTTGGTGAGAGAACAGAGCTTTGAGGAACCCCGTTCGGAAAAAGTTTGTTTTTGGATGACTTGCCATTAAATGTGACATGTGAGTATCTTCCTGAAAGATAGTTGCTCAGCCACCTTTTGGTGTTATTGTGCATGTTTGTGTTGAGTATTTTGTTTATGAGAGGGAAGCGTGGGATAGCATCAAATGCTTTACTAATGTCTATTGTTGCTAATAGTGTACGTTGAGCTGGTCGTCTGGAGTTGATGCCATCCATGATGTGCTGCGTAATGTCGTGGTTGAGTGGTGAGGTCTGAATCCATGTTGAGTAGGCGATAGTGGTATGTGTGGGTTGGTGATTTGTAAGATTAGTCTTTCTGTTACTTTGGAAGGTGTGCATAATAAAGTAATGGGTCCATAGGAAGCTGGTTCTGTTGGATTTTTGTTTGGTTTGAGTAGTGTAATAATTTTACCTTTTTCCATATATCAGGAATAATACAGTGTTGGTATGAATATGTGCTGATGTTTGTGAGAGCTAGTATTCCCTGTGGGCCCAAGTGTTTTAAGGTGTATGTTAGATATGTTGTCTGGTCCAGTAGCCTTCGAATTCTTAATTTTTTGATGATCTTGGTGGTCTGATCTGTATTGAAGGGTGTAATGGTCGTGTCGAGTCTGTAGGTTTTCTTGTGTCTGGCTGTTTGTCTGTATGCGTGTTTCTGGTTGTTGTCTCTGTTTAAGTGACTTAGCTTTACGTAGTAATTAATTAGAATGTTAGCTTGTTGTGTATATGTTCGGATATTATTTTGGCTGCGACAGATAGCCGCGTGTGAGGTGTGAATGCCGCTGTTAGAGTGGATAATGCTGTTTATAGTCTTGTATAGCCTGGATGTATCTGTGGAGTGGTTTAGTGTTGTTATGAATTCCCTAAATGTTTATGTTTGTTTTTCTTTAAGTTTGTTGTTTATTTCTGTGTTGAGTTGTTGTATCTGCTGTTTTATGGCTTCTGTGTGTGGTGTTTGTGTGTTATGTTTGAGGTTGTTACGTTGGCGTATGAGGTGGGCTATTTCTCTAGGGTAATTTAGGTTGTATTTCCTAATGTTGCCCTTGGGTATGTATCTGTTTGCATTATTGATGATCTGATTAAATGTCTTGAGTGTTGTATTGATGTTTATGATGGGTGTGCTGTTTAATGTGGTGAATTGTTCCTCAGTCTGTATTTGAACTGTTCCCAATCAGCTTTCTTGTAATTTCTATAAGTGTGCCTAAAGCTGTTGTGGCAGAGTGTAGAACGTGTTGTAATAATGATGGGCAGGTGGTCTGATGACAGTTGTTTTTCTGTTCTTCAAATATCAGTTGTCATATTATCAAAATTTTACATTATTTCTGTAATTGTGAAACAGATTAATTTCCTTTTCTTCTAGAACAAGCTACAAGATCTTCTGACCTTTGGAAAGCCATGGAACACCAAAAGCTTTATACAGATAAGCTTTTTACTTCTTGGAAAAACAATGAAATCGACGTTCTTTTAGGGCCTGCCTTTCCTTTGCCTGCACCGCATCCATCTCAACACGGAAACCTCATGCGTAAATATAACTGTTACTTAATACAAAAATAGATGCGTATATATATATTACTTACTTTATGTTACTTACTTTATGAAGGTTTAAATGACGGTTCAGGATCGACCTGCGGTCGACCCCTCTGCAGCATCCTGCCTCGTTTGCGGGATATTGGTGAAAGAGGGAATTGATTTCCGATCACCTTCTGTCCTCGTAGCCAGCCACGCATTGGCTGGTCAGGGACTTTGCGCAGGAATCTGTCCAGTTGGTTCTTGAAATTATTCAGGTCGGTGCGCTGGAGGTTCTTCACTTCTTTTGGCAGGGCATTAAAAAGCTTTGGACCTCGTATTCTGAGCGTATTTTCCATCCTCGTTTCCATGGCCCCCTGTCCCACAGCAGCTGGGACAGTACAAAATCTGCCTTTTCTCTCATTCCAGTTTGTTTCTATTTCATTTCTAAGGCTAGGGACAAAACCCTCGAGTATTTTCCATATGTATATTATTGTGTACCGCTCGCGTCTTCTTCCCAGAGAGAAGAGTTTCAGAGACTGTAGTCGAGACCAGTAGTCTTCACCTTTCGTTTCCTCTATCTTCTTAGACGTAAAAGTCCTTTGTATATCTTCAATGTTTACAATGTCTCGTTTTCTCTATGGGCTTGTGAGTACTGAGCAATACTCAATTATCGGTAGGATAGACTCTTCCATAATTTTAGCATGATGTTTGCTTTTCTTTTCTTTTTATGCAGGAAGGAGGGGCCAAGGGCAAATGCCCGCAAAAGCGCCCCTCCTATAGAAGAATAAGAGAGCTAAACTCAAGAGTCGGGGGTTTTCGAGATGCCTAGATACTCTGCGTTTGAAAGATGGGAGGTCATAGACAGGAGAAAAGATGGACTGAGGACGATTGTTCCAGAGTTGACCGGTTGAGTAGATGAAAGACTGAAAATACCAATTAACCATTGCATTAGATAGTTGGACAGAATAGGAATGAGAATGTGTACAAAGTCTGGTACTGCGTTGCGTACTCTCCTTAAAGGAGGAGGCATGCAGTTAGAGAGTTCAGAAGAGCAATGTCCATTATGATAGCGATAGTAAAGAGAGAGTGAAGCAACATTGCGGTAAAGAGAGAGAGATTGAAGATAATCAGTAAAAGGCGGGGAATTGATGAGACGAAAAGCTTTTGATTCCACCCGGTCAAGTACGGCTGTGTGGGTTGAACCACCGCACACATGAGAAGCATACTCCATACAGGGGCGAACAAGACCCCTGTACAGAGACAGCAACCGATTGGGGGTGAAAAACCCGCGGAGGCGGTACAGCACCCCTAACCTCTTCGAAGCTGTTTTAGAAAGATAACACTGGGCAACACGTATTTTATTGAATGATATCTGACACTTGATTCTAGGTAATTTGGGTGCGCTGAATACGAATTTCAACTCGGTTTGGCTCTATCAGGTCCTGATTCTTGTCGACAGCCTATGTGCCATTTTCCAGATTTTTCAAATCAGGACTAAAAAATTAAGTCATGTGTTAAATTTTTTTTTCAAGTTTCATGAATACAAGCAGTTCAAACTACAGTAAAATTACATTATAACGATAGAAATGACTTAAAATAAAAAAACAAACAGATATGAAGCTTTCACTGTGGCAAAATTTTTATTTTGTAAGACTTTCTAGCGTATTTGCTTGTTGATGGCATGTCTCTTTTCAAGCACCAGCAGTAATCAGCCATCATGTGGGAATCCCAGCGGCCTTGGTACCGTTCCTCCATAATTTTATATCTTGGTGGAATCTCTCCCCTTGTTCGTCACTTACATCACCTAAATTACTTGGAAATTGGTCAAGATGGCTATTCAAAAAATGCATTTTTATGCTCATATTGCAACCTAACTCTTTGTAGTCCCTTAAAAGTTTTTTTACGATTTCTTCGTAGTTATCTGCCCTATAATTGCCTAAAAAGTTTTCTATCAAGTCCACGAATGAGAACCAGCCATTTTTTTCGCGTTCATTCATGACATTAGGAAAATTGCTGTCTTTAATCATTGTTCTTATTTGTGGACCGTCGAAAATTCCCGCCTTGATTTTTTCATAACTTAAACTTGGAAATTTTGAAGTTATGTATTTGAAACACTCGCCGTTCGTATCTAAAGCTTTTACATATTGTTTAATGAGGCCTAGTTTTATATGCAGAGGAGGAAATATGATTTTATCTCTGCTCACTAAAGGTGGATTAATTACGTTTTTTTCTCCGACAGTAAGTGATGTTCGTGCTGGCCAGATTTGTTTGAAATAATGTTCTTCCTTGGCTCTGCTGTCCCATAAGCAAAGGAAGCAGGGATATTTAGTATACCTCCTTGTTGTCCTAGCAGAAAATTAACCATTTTTAAGTCAACACATATGATCCACTCGTGCTCCCTATATTTGATAAGATTTAAAACCTTTTCTATATGTTCATACTTTTCTTTTAATTTTGTTGAGTGCCCAATCGGTATCGAGCCGTATAGATTGCCATTATGCAACACACACACACTTAAGACTTCTTTTCGAACTGTCTAAAAACAAGCGCCAATCATTTGCATCGTAAGACTCAACCCCCATCTTCTTTAACAAACCAACTATGTCGCAGCAATATACTAAACTATCCTCTGTTCTAAAATATTTAACAAGTTCTTCTTCTCTTTTTCTGTAAAATGAAATGTATGTGTTTGAAGTAAGCAAGTTTTTCTCTTTAAGTCTTGAAGCTAAAATTTCCGCAGCCTTTTTTGGCAAATTTAGATCCCTTACAAGATCATTCAACTCGGCCTGGTTAAACTTTGCGGATCGTTTTGACTTTCAAATACGCTGGGGTCAAAATCGGTGTCTGACTCCTCAAAGTGCATAACAATATTTTCAGGAACATCTTCAACTAATTCTTGAGTTGGCAGACCCTTAAATTTTAGAATGGGGATCTCATTTGAATGTAGCACAGGTCGTATCGCGGTGTCGAAATTTGGGTACTCGATACAATGTTTATTTTTCTTAGTGAAGCCCGAAGTCTTGACAAAGCAAAGGTAGCAATCGGTCTCGTGGTTAGTAGGCTCTCGCCACACCTGATATGGAAAAAAAATTGTAAAGCGTTAACAAAAGCGACGAGAGACTTGTTTTTATGAATTTTATCAAAAGTTATCACCCAAACATTTAACATTTCTATGTGTTTCAACCTTATGCAATATTTGAGATTCTTATAAACATTTTCTGTAAATTTTTGTTTATGTACCTAAGTTACAATTACATTTAGGTAAGTTACAGTATACTAGTGATTAAATTACGTAGTTTTATGAAATCATAAACTTACCATCGGAACTCCAAAAGGTATTTTTGAATCCGAACCCTTCGTCCAATGTCGCAGTCTTTCAATGCATATAGTGCAGGCTTTATGTGGAGCCCCACGATTTATCTTGGTCCCCCCAGTTTTATGCCCAAAATAGCTAAGTAAGCTCTTTTACGAAGTCAGTTATATTTGCTCGTTGATGTGGAAGTGTAAAATTTCCACATATATAACAGAAGGAATCAGGGTTGTTTTTGCATTTGAACTTTCTAGTGCTTGATGACATATTGCTTGATTGTTCTGCCAATTTGTAAAGGTATTTAAAGCCCTTAATTCATATAAATTTAAGAAAATCTGAAATATAAACACAAAAATTAGTTTAAATAGGTACTTATTATGAAATAGGTACTTACAATCTATGAAATTAAACTAGAAACACGGATGAGTAGGTACAATATAAATTACGTCTAATTAAATCAACTATATTAAATCACGATGACAAAATTACTCACTAAATCATATGCCAATTCAAAATTATGTTAATGCCCAAACTTAATTAACTAACTCAACTGACTGACTGACTGACTGACTGATTGAATTGACTGATTAACTCTGGAAACGAGTCGCTTTTATATATTTTAGTTGTCCCTCTAGAATACTCTACAGAGAACAGGAACGCTCGAGAAAATTTTAGAATTCTATGATATTTTTAGCTTAATTTACTAATATTAAAATGGGTTAAAAATGACAAAATTAAAAATATTTTTAGGGTGTTACATATAAAAATATACATAATACAACAATACCATAACAATAGGTACAAATACCTAGATAAAAACCTAGTTGCATAATGTGTAACTGCAAAAAGACTTAGCGAGTATTGAGAAAAAAACCTTTTTATGAATACGACGAAAGAGGAGGGGTGTTGAGCAAAATCAAGACCTGATAGAGCAAAACCGAGTAAAAATTCGTGCTCAGCGCACCCAAATTACCTAGAACTAACTGTCAAATCTAATTCAATAGACAAAAAGTTGAAATTTGTTCCCCAGTGTAATATATGTGATCTTTCCAGGAATGATCACAAGAAAAGGAAACGCCAAGAATGTTAAGAGAAGAGGAAGGGTTGAGTTGTGTGTTGTTGAAGGTAAGGAGATAGTCGTGTGGAAGATTGTGACAAGTAGACAGATGGAGGAACTGAGTTTATGAAGCATTGAAAGCCACAAGATTTTCTCTGCCCCAATCAGATATAGCAGAAAGATCAGGGGTCAGGTACTCCATAGCCGTCCTACGCGAATCATGAAGCGATTGCTGTGAGGGACGCTTTGGGAAGCGGGTGCAGAAGTGAAGAGTGGAGTCATCGGCATAGGAGTGAATAAGACAGGAAGTGCGAATTAAAAGATCATTAATAAATAAAAGGAAAAGAATGGGTGACAGGATAGAACCCTGAGGAACACCACTGTTAATAGCTTTAGAAGAAGAACAGTGGCCATCTACAAACTGCAGCTATAGATCGACCAGAAAGGAAATAAGAAATGAAGCACAGATAGAAGGATAGAAACCGAAGTCGGGCAGTTTGGAAATTAAAGATTTCTGCCAAACTCTATCAAAAGCTTTTGATATGTCTAACGCAATAGCAAAATTTTCACTGAAATCCTGAAAGGAGGATGACCAAGAGTCAGAGAGATATGCAAGAAGATCGCCAGTAGAGCTTCCCTTGCAGATTCCTTACTGACGATCTGAAAGAAGATTGTGAGAAGAAAGGTGTTTAAGAATCTTCCTATTAAGGATAGATTAAAAAACTTTGGAAAGGCAAGAAATCAAAGCAATTGGACGATAGTTGGAGGGTTGAGAGCGGTCACCCCTCTTTGGGACAGGCTGAATGAAAGCGAACTTCCAGCAGGAAGGAAAAGTACCAGATGAGAGACAAAGACGAAAGAGTTTGCCTAGGCAGGGTCTCAGCACAGAAGCACAGTTCTTAAGAACAACACGAAGAACACCATCAGGACCGTACGCCTTCCTAGAGTTGAGCCCAGATAGAGCAGAACAAACATCTCTAGGAGAGATTCTAATTTCAGAGATAATAAAGTTAAGGGGGGGGTGGAGATGGCGGAACAGCACCGGAATCGTCCAGTGTTGAACTGTAAGCGAAATTTTGAGCGAAGAGTTCATCTTTGTCAGGAGAAGAGACGGCAACTGTGCCGTCGGAATGGAAAAGAGGAGGGAAAGAAGAGAAAGTAAAGTTGTTGAAGAGGTTCTTAGCTAGATGCCAGAAAGAAAGAGAAGAATTAGAATTGGATAGATTTTCACATTTTTGTCGGATGAAGGAATTTTTGGCGAGTCGAAGAACAGATTTTTCACGATTCCGGGCAGAAATATAAGCTGAGTGAGAGTCAGAAGTTGGATGGCGACGGTATGTTCTGAAAGCCTCCGCTCTGTTGCGGACAGCATTAGAACAAGTAAAGTTAAACCAAGGTTTTTTGTATTAGTAGTAGGAATAGAATATGGAATGTACGCCTCTATGCTCGAGAGAATCACCTCTGTGATGCGCTCTGCACACTCAGAAGGGCCTCAGCCACAGAAGCAGTAATCATTCCATGAGAAATCACAGAAGTACTGCCTAAGGGCCTCCCAATCAGCGGCGCCGAAGTGCCAATGGCGCCTCCTCTTGGGAGGATCCAAAGGCCGAATTGGAGCGATAGGACAGGAAACAGATATGAGATTGTGATCGGAGGAGCCCAACGGAGAGAAAAGTTTCGTAGAGTAAAATGAAGGATTAGAGGTAAGAAATAAATCCCGAATGTTGGGCCTATCTCCAAGGCGATCGGGGGTACGAGTAGGGTGCTGTACAATCTGCTCCAGGTCATTTAGGATAGAAAAGTTGTAAGCTAGTTCACCAGGGATGTCAGTGAAATGGGAGGAAAGCCAAAGGTAGTGGTGGACATTGAAATCTAAAGTGAAGATTTCAGCAAAGGGAGAGCGGGAGAGAATGTATTCCACTTTGGAAGTGAGGTAGTCAGAGAATTTTGGATAGTCAGCAGAATTAGGAATGCAGAAACTCCTCCAGATGATTCTCATTATTTTTCTAGCTGTTCTAATTTTGATGTTATAGTGCTCTCTGAATTCTGCATCCGACGACATTATTACTCCAAGATTCCTGACTTGTGGATTTGGTGTTATCTGTTTGACTTGCAGAGTTTTCTACCCTTTCTTCTGTAGCACCTTGTTATTACCATATCTTAGAAGTTCGAATTTTTCTTCGTTGAACTTCATATTGTTGTCTTCTGCCTGCTTGAATAATGTTGCAATGTCGTTTTGTAATTTTTCTATGTCACCTTCGTTCAATATTTCCTTGCATATCTTTGTGTCATCCGCGAGACATGCTGCAATACTGCCATTAATATCTGCATTAATGTCTACAATCATTATTATGAACAGCAAGGGAGCTAATACTGTACCTTGTAGGACAGAGCTCACGACTTCTGAGGTTCCAATTTAACTCCATTTACCACCACTCTTTGTGTTTTTTCAGTCAGAAAATTAAATATCCATCTTCCTAGCTTTCCAGTCATATCCCCTGCTTAAGTTTGTGTACTATAATTCCATGGTCACATGTATCGACCAGTCAGTATACATTACATCTATGTTTTGTCTTCGACACAGTATATATATATATATATATCACCCAAACCCGCAAGGAAAAAATTATAAAAGTGTTTAAAAAGGCTAATTAATTTTGGCCGGTCACAACCAAGCCCTTTTCAAAGCCATAAACTAGTTAAAATGTCTAAAAAAGTTATAACACTTCCGTCCTGCGGAAGAGCTGAAGTTAAAATGACTGTGTTAAGGCATAATTACCAGTGTGACCACTCTACATTTTTAATGATCCCAAGAACACCCAACAAAAATTCTCCAGAATTCCCAAGGTTATATAAATATTCGAATTCTTTAATTTTTTACTGAATTATATTTTGCTTTAACAAAAATTTGACAATTGTATCATAACTGATATAAACTGCACCTAGAGGCGTACCGAAGGGGATGGCGACAGGGGCGATCGCCGCCCCCCTTGAGCTAATAAATTATTATTATTTTCCCAGTAAAATTGCTAGGTTATAACAGGATGAGAATGAAAGTGAAAAAATTTCGGCGCCTTCGGTGCTAGCTCTTGCCTTCCTTACTATTAAAAATCTAAACTGGCTTAGGATCTCGAAAACTCTTAATCCGGCCCTGAGAATAATTTTCTTTTATAAAGGTAACAGTCCAAGGAAATGCTTAATCTCGAAATTAGCACTTTTTTATTCTTATGTTAATACAAATCTGAGCATCCTAATTGCGGTTTGCAGTGAATATTATGTTACTAATCAGATTTTTATCATAATTTTTATATTTTTTATAATATAATTTTTATATTTTTATTCATAATGTGTCTTAGCAGTAGCTAGTTAATCATCTCTAACTGAACGATAACCTCATCATGAACGTACATAAAATTTATTTGTCTTTATTTCAATTATACTTCTACGATTAGTTCCAAGTTCGCACCCCCCCCCCCCCCCCCCCCCCCCCGACTTGGCAAATTTGTGGGTACGCCCATGAACTGTGCACCACAAAAAATATATAATTGTATTCAAAACGGAGTTTAAATAAAAAATCAATCATTATCAACTACATCGTAAAGCACTATATTTTTATTTCTTCACCTGAATAAAGTATTCACTCACTGTAATATTTATTATATCTGACCAGTGGCTTGCCTAGTACCATTTAGTAGGCTGCTTAGTTAGGCCAACATTTATATATAATACACACATATCACTAAGCTAACCTAGTACTATTTAGTATTATAGGGTTTTCAGTTTAGTTACATTTGTAATACACAAAACACTGTCAATGCATACACATTTAATCTGTGTAGTAAAATAAAAATAAAAAGTACTTAGGTACATTAATTTCACCAAAAGGCCCGTAGACCTTAAGTAGGCTAGTTGGGGCCCTAAGTGACAGAACACTAACTTATACTAGGCCTATATCATTCTGAGTGATTTCCGACTCGAATTAGAATGTTGACATGATGTTTAATTTGAATCGTCCAGATATAAATTTTTAATATGTGAAAAAACAGAGAAACAGCAATTTTTAGTTACTATTTCTAGTATTTTCCTTTACTCAGTAAATTTCCCAAGATTTAGCACATTTAAAAAAAAAAAATCCCCAAATCCCAAGGTGCATTCCAAAATCCCAAGCAGCAGTTAGCCTAATAATCACGGGCAGAGAGATGGTAGCTGTCGTACGTCTGGCAGTTGACAAAGACAAAATATTAACCAGATTTCAAACACTCGAGATGAGAAATCTTTCAGGAAAAATTAATCTTGTACATCTGGCAGCCGGTCACGACCCGAAATTGCCCTAAAATATTTTAAAATGTTAAAACTAAAGCTATCCATACTGTAGGACAAACAGCTTAATATTTGAAATGGTGTTTTCTCCTAAAATATAAAATGCCTCGTATATTTGTCTCTGTTCCTGGTCCCTGACCTTCATGATAGGTTTAGAATCCTGGAAGTTAAAAATATGATTATGATGTTCCCTGTGCTGAAACAAGCTACTATAAATATTACCCGATCTCAGGTCACGTTTGTGGGAATTAATCCCTCTCTGAAAATCAATTGTCTCTCCGATGTAGTTTTGAGGGTAGCCTCCACATGGGATTTCATAAACTACGCCAGAATTGTTGGAAGCTTTTGTAATAGGATGACGGATGAACGAAGACAATTTATTTGGCACAGCGGAGACTAACTTAAAGGGCACTTTCAGGAATGAAACGTCTTTAGCCTGGTTCCTAGTTTTGGGAGAAAAGAAAGATCTCCTAGCGGCGAAATAAGCTTTATCAATGAACAATTTGGAATAACCCAGACCTATAAATATACTTTTAATATGTAAAACTTCGTCGTCAAGATAAACGGGGTCACAAATCCTGAAAGCTCTCAAAAAGACCCGAAATAACGCCATTTTTTTAGTACAGAGAGAATGATCGGAAAAAGCATGAATGTAGCTGTCTGAATGCGTAGACTTTCTAAATACTTTGAACGAAGGTCTTTGGTTGGGATCTCTTAAAATAAGAACATCCAAAAACGAGAGAGATCCACTAATCTCAACTTTATACGTAAACTGTATTGAAGGCACAAAACTGTTAAGAAATCCCACCAGCTCATCCAAATCCACATGAGATTCCAAAATAACACTCGTGTCATCAACGTAATGGAACCAATTGACCCCCGGCACCAAAAATTCTGGTAAAAAATTAACTTAAAAAAATTCCATAAAAATGTTAGCTAAAATTGGAGAGAGCGAAGAGCCCATCGGTAAACCTGTCTTTTTTCTAAAAAATGACCCGTTAAAAGAAAAATAGTTATGTTTCGAGCAAAGTCTAACAAGCTCCAAAATACTTCCATAATCAAGTAGGCCAAATCTCTGGAGTAGATCTTAAAAATTCTGCAGAGTTTGTTGGCGAACTTCGAGGTACAGACTTATCAGGAAAAAAATTGGTGAGTTTTGACGTGGTATCTTTGTTTACCACAGTCCCTTTGGATCCAACCTTCCAGTTCCTAGATGAGTGGCTTCATGATCATCCTGAGACCATTCCGTTTGATTATGGAAGTATTTTGGAGCTTGTTAGACTTTACTCGAAACATAACTTTTTCTTTTAACGGGTCATTTTTTAGACAAAAGACAGGTTTACCGATAGGCTCTTCGCTCTCTCCAATTTTAGCTAACATTTTTATGGAATTTTTTGAAGTTAACTTTTTACCAGAATTTTTGGTGCCCGGGGGTCAATTGGTTCCATTACGTTGATGACACGAGTGTTATTTTGGAATCTCATGTGGATTTGGATGAGCTGGTGGGATTTAACAGTTTTGTACCTTCAATAGAGTTTACGTATGAAGTTGAGATTAGTGGATCTCTCTCGTTTTTGGATGTTCTTATTTTAAGAGATCCCAACCAAAGACCTTCGTTCAAAGTATTTAGAAAGTCTACGCATTCAGACAGCTACATTCATGCTTTTTCCAATCATTCTCTCTCTATTGAAAATGGCGTTATTTCGGGTCTTTTTGAGAGCTTTCAGGATTTGTGACCCCGTTTATCTTGACGATGAAGTTTTACATATTAAAAGTATATTTATAGGTTTGGGTTATTCCAAATTGTTCAATGATAAAGCTTGTTTCGCCGCTAAGAGATCTTTCTTTTCTCCCAAAACTAGGAACCAGGATAAAGACGTTTCATTCCTGAAAGTGCCCTTTAAGTTAGTCTCCGCTGTGCCAAATAAATTGTCTTCGTTCATCCGTCATCCTATTACAAAAGCTTCCAACAATTCTGGCGTAGTTTATGAAATCCCATGTGGAGGCTGCCCTCAAAACTACATCGGAGAGACAATTGATTTTCAGAGAGGGATTAATTCCCACAAACGTGACCTGAGATCGGGTAATATTTATAGTAGCTTGTTTCAGCACAGGGAACATCATAATCATATTTTTAACTTCCAGGATTCTAAACCTATCATGAAGGTCAGGGACCAGGAACAGAGACAAATATACGAGGCATTTTATATTTTAGGAGAAAAAACCATTTCAAATATTTAGCTGTCCTACAGTATGGATAGCTTTATTTTTAACATTTTAATATTTTATTCGTGACCGGCTCGAATGTTTGAAATCTGGTCAATATTTTGCCTTTGTCAACTGCCAGACGTACGCAGCCACCATCTCTCTCTGTCCGTGATTATGCCTTAACACAGTCATTTTAACTTCAGCTCTTCCGCAGGACGGAAGTTTTGTAACTTTTTTATACACTTTTAACTTGTTTATGGCTTTGAAAAGTACTTGGTTGCGACCGGCTGAAATTAATTAACCTTTTTAAACACTTATAATTTTTTTCCCTGTGGGTTTAGGTGATCTCATATTGTTGCGCTAAATGCAATCAAAGTTTGTTTATATATATATATATATATATATATATATATATATATATATATATATATATATATATATACATTTAGGATAAAAACGAAGACGTAGAGCAAGAAAGTCATTATATTTGGCTGCAGCCGACGTTTCGGGCAACTCTACCCATTTTCAAGGCCTAATAAATAAAAAGCTAAAATTAATGCATGACAAAAAAAAAAAAATATACGAATGTCAAAAACAAACTAATTCATAGCACAAAATAAAACCACTTCAAGAATAAAAATTAAAAAGCGTAAAACAAGCATAAGCCAAAAACAACTACGTTGGCAGCACAGTTCGTTCTTTGCAGGCAAGATTTTGCTCCCATATGGGTATTAGCCATAGGACAGGAAAAGTTTTATCTAAAAAGGAACAGTCTGCCATTAGAAATCATTCTGTTAAGTGTAAAGTTGATATTTCCGTTAATAACTTTAAAATTCTTAAATCATTAAAATGTCCGTCCTCTCTCCGTATTTATGAATCTTTGTGCATTAAATTTCTGAACTCCAGCTTAAATATTGATTCTAGCTGTTACCCCCTTTATATTAATTAGAATGCCTACCAACTAAATTTTTCTGTTTTTCCCCTTGACCCTGTCTCCTTTTCGCCTCAGTTGTTTGAGGATGTCAAGTGAGCATGGTATGTTTCGTGCACTTTTGTGTCTTTTCATTTAACTTTTTATTAGTGAAGTTTTTAACTAATTTGTTTGAATGTTTTTAGTTTTAAAGTTTTACTTTTATCATGTGTTATTTGTCATGTATATAATTTTTAATTTTTGTTTTTGGCTTATGCTTGTTTTACGCTTTTTAATTTTTATTCTTGAAGTGGTTTTATTTTGTGCTATGAATTAGTTTGTTTTTGACATTCGTATATTTTTTATTTTTTTGTCATGCATTAATTTTAGCTTTTTATTTATTAGGCCTTGAAAATGGGTAGAGTTGCCCGAAACGTCGGCTGCAGCCAAATATAATGACTTTCTTGCTCTACGTCTTCGTTTTTATCCTAAATGTAAAATTACGTCTCCTTAGGAGGGATCCTATTTCATATGTATATATATATATATACACTGTGTATATATACACACACACACACATATATTTATACACTGTATATATATATATATATATATATTATATATATATATATATAATACACACATACACGCGGTGTGTGCAAAGTGCAAAAGAAGCAAAATAATAATAATCATAATAATAATAATAATAATTAATATTAAGAAAATGAAGACAACGAAAATATTAAGTTGCATCCAAAGTTCGTTTATTAATTTATTTCCTTGTCTGGTAAGGGTGATAAAAAAAGTGTTAAAATATATATATACAGGTCGTCTGATAAGTGAGTGGCGATTCTATGTCAGTTAGCATAGTGTACTAATATCTTTGATATCTAATAAATGTCTATGCTTTTTTCAATTAAGCTTGCTTCACATGAAATCCAAATTTTTAATTTTGCAGTAATTCATGTTTATTCCTGTTTGTTCTGGTTTTTCATTGTTTTATTTTTATTATTTCTAATTATTGGCGTTGCAATGGCTGAGGTAGACGCACGTGTTGATAAAATTTGTGATCAAAGTCCCTACACATATGAAGCACGGATATTAGCAGCAACATGGTGGCATGAATCTGGAAAAACCAAGCATTGCATGAAGGTAGTACGCGAAAGGTTTGAACAAAGATTTAATGATGTGCCGCCAAAGGGCGAAATTATTAGAAAATGGGAACACAAATTATTCACAACTGGGATGATAATTGATAAAAAACGCCGTGGTCGCCCCAAAGCAAGAGCAAGATTGGAAGATGATGTTCAAGCGTCAATTCGGCAATCGCCAACCAAAAGTATTCGTAGGCGTGCATCTGCATTAAATGTTCCGAAATCAACACTGCATGATTTGATGAAAAAAGACACATTTTAAAGCTTTCCGCCCAACCTCCGTTCAGTTTTTATCGCCACAAGATAAAATTGTCAGAGTTAATGCTTGTCAACAAATTCTTGAAGCTTTTCCAAGTAAAGCCGAGAGAGATCGTACGTTCTTCAGTGATGAATGTGCCCTTTATGGCGATGGCAAAAGCAAATTTTCGTTTTTTTGGTCGAAAGAAAATCCTCATTATTATGATCAAGTAAAACAGTATCTCTCTCGAATCATGATATGGTGTGCAATATCAGCGCATTGTTTAATTGGTCCATTTGTGTGCACTGGTCGAATTACTTCAGGAAGTTATATCGACATGTTGGAGAACAGATTTCTACCCGCTTTAAGAAATACGAATATTCGCAACCCTATTTTTCAGCAAGATGGTGCTCCAGGACACACCGCTTTCGCTGCGCGTGAGTTCCTAGACATAAATTTTCCTGGCAGATGGATCGGAAAGTATGGTCCTGTACCTTGGCCTCCGCGGAGTCCGGACTTAACTACCCCGGATAATACCCTCTGGGGAATCCTCAAGATGCAGATTAATGGCCGTGAAAATCAAAGTGAATCTGATCTGACAAAAATCGCAGAAGTTGTGTTAAGTGACATCAATGAGGATAAAGAACTTTTACAAAAAATGTCAGACAGGACATGGAGACGCATACAGCTTGCTGTTCGTGTAAATGGCGATCAGGTTGATCCCTATGACAATTAATTATCGAATTAATTGTAAGTTTACTAATAATAAAATTCCTTCTAATAAAATTTTTATTATCCTTTATCTTTTATTTATAAATTGTTCCCGAATCGCCACTCACTTATCGGACGACCATATATATATGTGTGTGTGTGTGTGTGTGTAAATTTATTCCTGGGAACACCGTTTTTTGGATCACCCGTAGTGAGAATATATTAAGTGAATATTTTTCGATAACGAGAAGCTGAATGAATGAAGGGAATGAAGCTACAACGAGAAGGGGATTTATTCAAAGCACAAACTTTAGATGCATTCTAAGTTCTTCATCCTATGCGAATGGAGAGGGTAGAAGGTGGCGAGTATAATATACAGTACTGTATATAAGACGAGTGGGACCAGTTATAAGGAAGCGGTATTAGGAAAAGGGTGACGAAGGGGATTAAAGAAGACAAAAAATAGAAAATTCTAAGGTCTTCCTTAATCCTTTTCCTAATCCCGTTTGTCACCCCTTTCGTAATCCCCTTTATTACCCTTTTCTTAATACTCCTTCCTTACCTGTGGTCCTACTCTCGTTATATATATATATATACACAGGGCCTATCAGAGGGGGGCTAAGAGGGCCATTTGGCATGGGCCTCAAGCTTAAGCGGGGGGCCTCAAATTTAGAAACTTTCAGGTTTGAATATAATGTTTTGCAATGAAAGTAATAATTGGGTTTAACTATGGGCCTCAAAAGCTGGAAGTGGCCCGGGCCTCTCTGGACCTCTGAGAGGGCCTGTATATATATATATATATATATATATATATATATATATATATATATAATATATAAATAACGAGAGTTACAGAGAATCTGAGTAACTAGGGATTTCATGTAAGGTTAAGTAGTGTATTTTCGTTAGTTTTAATGAAAATATCAGGACTTAACCTAACCAATCGTCAAGGGCGTACAGCTGACTTAACCGGGCATTCAGTTAACAAGGCATTCAATAAGTTTTTCGTCGGTTTAACGAAAATATCACGACTTAACCTTACTTGAAATCCTTGAACATTTTAGGGATTTCATGAAATCCCTAGTTACACAGAGTCCCTGGAACATATGTACATTGACCACCTTCTATCCCTCTTCACTGGCAGCTGATGAGGACCTTAGTATAACCCGAAAACATTTGTTTCTAATCAGCCGAATCCTCACTGTGGCTTTATTCTTTAGTATTAATATATTTCTCTATTCTGAGTTTCCATTTTATGTCATTCCGAATTAATAATAATCGACATTCATTTCATTAATAAGTTCACTACATTTTTGAAAGATTTCATCACCAGTTGGTTTCATCTCACTTCAAACCATTTGAAATTATTTGGCAAATAACTTCCTGGATGTAACTGTTCATTTTTTTTTTTTATTGTAATTAGTAATCATATACAGGGTGGCCACGAAGTCCCTTTGCAACATACAGGGCAACATACAGATATGCTGTAATTTTACTACAAGGACTTTATGGCTATTCTGTGTATAGTTTTAAACTCTTAAAAAAATATTTATAAACTGTTTAACGATTCATAAATTATTAAAGTTTCATTTACGACTCAAACTTAACGATTTCTAATAATTTCTTTTTAAATCGTCGCTCCTTAAAAGTCTGAATGATTTTCTGTACACGAGTACTTTTAATCACCCTATTTAACTTCCATGATTAAATGAAAGTTAAAGAAAATAGTAAATGAGTGAAATACGTACACAGATTTCAATCAATTTAAGTCATAGGAAGAGAGGGAAGTTGATTGGGATTTCTTAAATGGCCTTTATGCGTTTCTTCTATTGAAAGGTTCTCACATTTTCTTTAATCTCATTTCTTTGTCCAGCCGCCTGCATCTACTTTGCATTCTACAATATAGTTGACCTTCCATCTGGCACTATGCCTGTCACTTTCGAGAACGAAGATGATCAGAGTAAACTTGACGAATACCCTTCTGATGATTATGTGTTTCAGTGCGTCAAGGAAGTAAGTCGGTGTTATATAAAATTATTGTTGTATATTCCTAAAGATAAATTAGTTAAATTGTAGTAAATGGCGCTATATTAATATGTTTTAATTAACTATATCAAGTTTACATGTAAATGTTTATAATAATAACTTTAACTTGCGAATGTTAGTTGAACATTTGGTGGTATAGCGTTTGCTCCAAAATTTAAGTTATATACCAAAATATGGGTGCTACTATAGTATGCGGTCTACTTACGATTGGTTAGGTTTAGTCATGATATTTTCGTTAAAACTAACGAAAATATCATGACTAAACCTAACCAATCGTCAAGGGCGATTGACATTGTGATGTAAACAAGCAATTAGTAAACAAGATAAGAAGCTATAATTAAAAGGTAGCCCGCCGAATCGTAGGTAGTCCGCATACTATAGTAGCACCAAAATATGTTCGTTTTATACGGTTTTTTTTTTTTTTGTGTGTGGGGAGGGGGGGTGTCAAATGAAAGAAATATAGTTTTACTTCTTTACTAGGTTAAGTTAGGTTAGGCAAGTTAAGTTTGGTTAGTTGAACTCTCAGGTAGATTTGTAGACTAAAAAACTTAGCGTAATCAAAAGGTGCGTTCTGGGAACAAACTAAACGATATAATACGAACACATTTTGGCGCACACACTACACCATTAAATGTTTAACTAACATTCGCAAGTTAAAGTTGAATATTTATTAAAAGTTAAACTCATGGTTTAACCCTGTAATATCCAAGGGTTTTGTCTAAAAAGAAATAAAACCTCTTGACAGGCAGGTCGCTAAGATTAACTTACAGACACTTGTTTAAATGGTAACATATCATTTGAGTCCACTCTTTTCACCAACTAGGCCTGACCTTAACGTAATCTAATCCAACCCAACTTAATTTAGTTTAACCTGGATTAATAGCGGCTATGTGGGCCAATTTGGTTGAGCTGAGTCGATTTTTGTGCCGAAACGACTGCACATATTTTATATAAATTGAGTTCAAATGATGGATCTTTTCGGTGTGGCGGACTGCTACAGATTTTTACGAAACTTAGCAAATCAATTATTTACAAATTTTATCCTAAGAAAATGTCTAATTCTTAACGTAACTTAACTAAACCTAACCTAACCTAACTTACATTTCTCAGGATAAAATTTGTAAATAATTCATTTGCTAAGTTTCGTAAAAATTTGTAGCAGTCCGCCAAACCGAAAACCCCCCAAATGCTGAGAAGCTTTCACAATGATCTTTTCACTTTTTTTCGCAGACTGCTCGCGGGGCGCTGGGTTTACCTCTGAGCGTCCAAATCGGAGCTTTACCTTGGCAAGAAGAGACGATTCTGTACGCCATGAAGGAGCTTCATTTGGGCTTAGAGACAACAGATGAAAGTTCAAAGAAAGCTCTATTTCAGAGAAAGGAGAGATTGAAAGGAAATGTAAAGTCGAAACCATAATAAAGCAAAATCATTAAATTCAACCAAACGAAAATCATACATAGAATATTAAAAAAAATGAAAGGAATTTTTGTAAAAATTAAAATAATAATAAAAGAATCTTGTATTTGGCAATTACTTGAGCTGAAATAAGCAAATGAATAATGATAGATTTTGTTCAGCTCTTGTATGAGCTGAAGCATTAAACATTTCGGATGGAGTATAAATATTAGATTAAAAATTGAGGCAACATTTTATTTTTATTTCTAAAATTACGATTTCTAAATTAAATTTCTAAAATTTTTTCTAAATTACATTTCTAAATCATTTATAAAATAAAGAAAAGCAGTAACTGGAAAGCGCCAGGCCCATACATGATTAAGAACTTCCGGTTGAAAAAGCTAACATCATTAAGTGGAACACTAACAAGGTGCTTCAACAAGATACTAACAGCAAAAGAAGAAGCACCAGAATGATTGACAAAAGGAACAACAACATTGCTACCAAAGTCCCATGAAACCCAGAACCCAAGCAAATATAGACTAATAACATGCTTGCCAACAACCCACAAAATCCTAACAGGAATCATAGCAGACAGAATCTACAGCCATGCAGAAGAAAACAATATTATAAGCTCAGAACAAAAAGGATGTAGCAGAAAAACGTATGGGACAAAAGACCAGCTGTTAATCAACAGGGTCATATTGGAGAACAACAGAAAGAAATAGAGAAACCTAAGCATGGCATGGATAGACCACAAAAAGGCGTATGACAGTGTACCCCACTCCTTGGTGAAGGAAGTGCTGAGTCTATACAAGATCCACCTCACCATCAGGATCTTCTTAAAAACAGTTATGACACGATGGGAAACGGACCTAACCCTCCATCACAGTAAGGGAACTTTAGAGGTGAACAGTGTGAGAATCAAGAGAGGGATCTACCAGGTTGATTCAATATCCCCTCTTTTGTTCGTACTGGCGCTAAACCCACTTAGCCAACTAATAAATAACCTAAACAAAGGCTACGTGATGAGACCAAGGGAAAAGAGCAGCCCAAAAATATCTCACTTGTTCTACATGGATGACCTAAAACTGTACGCCCCGAAACAAAAGCGAGCTAACAGAAGAGATCAGGGAGGTCAAAAAGTTCTCAGATGACATCCAGATGGAGTTTGGTCTTGAGAAATGCGCCACTGTCACACTAAAGAAAGGCAAAAGGTGTGAATCAGAAAACATCAGGGTAGACAATATCGTGATAGAAGAACTAGAGCAAGAGGCTACATATAAATATCTGGGAATGGAAGAATCTGAAAAGATGGAAAATGACATCATGAAAGAAAGACTGCGGAAAGAATATTTCAAAAGAATAAAACTAATCCTAAAATCTCACCTGAACAGTAAAATTAAGATCCTATCCATAAACTCACTGGCAGTACCCGTACTGTCATACAGTTTTGGCATAATCAGTTGGACCCAGCTAGAAATCAACAAACTGAATACAATCACCAGAAAAATGTTCCATGCGCATAAAATCATATATAAAAACCACTGCACACCAAGGCTATACCTGCCGAGGAGGGTCAGTGGATTAGGGCTTGCGCTAATAGACTAAGTGCACAAAGCCACAACAATAGTATTAGCACAGTACATAAATGAAGGGGAAGGAAGGCTAGTCATATTTGTAAGAGACCATGAACGTGAAAAGCCTCGAACAACATCACTTTCAAAGAAGGCAAATGATTATCTAGTGGACGCCGGCATAAGACCTGAACAGCTTGAAGACATTGCAAATAAACCTCTCATGGAAAAGATAGGCACCATAAAAAGAAGGTATAAATGAAATGAAAATGAAAATGAAAAGGTTTATTGGCAGACTATAGTCCATATGACAAATATTATTAATACAATGACAGTTCACATACTAAGGATAAAAATATATACAACTGATTAGAAATAATACAGCAATGTCAAAATTAAGTGGAGCTACAGACAGACGTTTTCGTACCAAGAAGTCCATAGCTTAGACTCTAAGCTATGGACTTAGAGCCTTAGAGGATAAACGGCAGGACTCATGGATAGCTTGGATAATCGGGTTGGTTGATTTTTTAATTCTTTGCATTAGACTGTATTGAGCACATCTTGTTACCTCCGGGAAGCTCGAGACATTGCAGGTAGCAAACATTTGCGAAGCTGAGCATCTCGGGAGTAATTTATGTAAGAGTCTAAAAGACCTGTTGTAAAGCAAATTTACAGTTCTGCCAGAACTTTTTTTATAATTCCCCCAGCGTTGCTGTCCGTATATATTACTGCAGAAAGTACGAAAGAGAGTGTCTTTAGCTTCACTTGTACAGAACCGAAAGTTCCTTATAGTCATATTCGCTTTAGCACAAAGGCTTCGAGATTGTTTTTTTTATATCTGAGTCATCACTCAAGGAGCTGGTGATAGTTTGACCCAAATACTTAAACTCTGGTACTTCCTCAATTACTTCAGCTCTCATTTTAAACCTGATATCACCTGGCTGATTACAGCTTTTAGGATGAAATTGCATAACCTTAGTGTTTGTAACATTAAAAAGAATATCATGTTTCTGTGAATATACTTCGCAGACTTTTAGTAGCCGATCCAGACCTTTAACAGAGGGACTTATTAACACCATATCATCGGCATAAACAAAGTTATTTATCCTTGTGTTATCTATACAACATCCCACTGTTGCCTCATTAAGTGAAGCAATTAATCCGTCAATATACACATTAAACAGCATAGGGGAGAGCAAGGAGCCTTGTCTCACCCCGCAAGAGGAGCCAAAACATTCGGATAGTACATTGCCCCACCTAACGGTAAAAGATTGGTGGGAATACCAAAATTTCAATCAATTTAGTATGTACAGGGGAACCTTCCTTCCTGTCTTCTAGTTTTTTAAATACCTTACTTTTATCTAGGAAATAGCTATAAATAGTTGAATTACTGTCAATGTATTTAGATATTGTTTCTTAAGTATATAGATACACAGGTCAGTTGAGTGGGACCTTTTAAAACGAAACTGATTAGGAGATGTCCATAGGTAATCATTTAATCCGAGTAACAAGAGTTTTTAGTTTCGAGAAGCAGGAAGCGACAGCAATAGGCCTGTAATTATTGCTGGACAGAATGTCTCCATACTTATTTTTGACCAGGGGCAAAATATATACCCTCATGAACTCTGCAGGGATATGGCTATGAGCAAGCATGGCTGATAAGAGCAATGATATATGCAGACATACTACGTCACTGGCATATTTTAAGTGCTCATTCGATAAGTCATCTACCCCTGACGCAGAACCAGTCTTTAACTCTTTAATTAACCTCTTTACTTCAGGAACTGATATCAAAGTATTTACCCTTGTCCCTCCCACAGGCGTTTCGCTGCAATCCATCTTAAGATTATCCCTACTCACACTGTTAAGAATGTTAGAGTAGTGTTTTTTCCACAGCTTTGCAGTTTCATCCTCCCCCGACACTCCATCGATTGTTGGAGGGAGGACACTTTTGACACCCGTTTGATTCTTAACAAATTTCCAAAATTTGTCATTATCGCTATTTATGCGAGCTTCACAGGCTTTTGTTGCTCGAATAGACTCTTCTTCCTGTTTACATCGCCTTATGGCCGCCTTATACTGACCCCTACTTCTACACATATTCATGTATACTGGTCCTAATCTGCGTCTACCATGAATGCACCACAAATCATAGGCGTCTTTCGATTCCCTCGTCAGGGGGGCAATAAAATCATTCCATCCAGGAATAATCTTAGCATGATAGTTGTAAGATTTAATCAGGGGGCTTCCTGCTTCTCTTAACAGGGATACTATCTTACTATAATACCTATCTATGAGTTTACAGTGAGAATCATTTGAGCAAGGATTATTACAGGCAAGATGCAAAATTTCTAAGTTATTAAAGAGGTGACCTGTTCTGTCTTTGTATTCTATTCTCTGTTGCATATTAACGTTAGACCAATCGACGCGATTATTCTTACCGATTGAATTCTTGCTATGTCGTGTTGCGCATAAATTGGAAAAATTAATTAATAGTTCTAATGGTCTATGAGCAGAAAGAAGGAAATCATGCAGAATATGAACTCTAACAATTCGATCCTTTAGATTATTACTAGTGAGACAATGATCAATCGATCTGGTGGTACCATTCATATCACTAGCGTATGTAAAATTACCACTGGCTACCCCTAATACATCTACATTACTTATACTTAATTTGGCCGACTCGCACATGTTACCCAATTCTACAAAGAATTCCGAGTTCACATGCATGTTAAAGTCCCCCGTTATTATACAGTGAGAATATTTGGGGTTACCTGATAATGACTTCATTTTATACAGCAAATCAATGTATTCATCTAGATTACTGCCGTTGTTGTATGGTAAATAGCAGTTTGCAATTAATATGCAATCATTGTTCATTTGTAATTCAATGCCTAACAACCTTACATTAATTATCGCTTGTTAAAAATTTTATATGTTTTGACAAATTTTTCCTTATTAAGAAAGCAACACCACCAAAAGGCCTACCGTACATTAATTCATCTGACAAGTCTACTGCTGATGACGCATGGTACATAAAGTCATCATGGATGGTAGAGAGGAATTTTAGCTCTTGCTTAGGTAGCCAGTGCTCTTGCAGGAGTTTCAAATCTGCAGTGTCACAGATTTTATGAACATCTACAATTGAATTCCTCACTGACCTTACATTATATGAGACTATTTTCAACAAGTTATCCGCCATGACTGAAAAAACTTATTAATCTGATTATTATTATACACAGTACAAATTTCGGGCATTACCGTTAGGGCGCCTATTATTATTATTATTATTATTATTATTATTATTTGGCTGTTATCAAATCGCCTGGAAAAGTGAAAAACTCCTTAACAGCAATACCTTCTGGCCACTGACTCATATTGTGCGGGTTGAAATGCGAATTTACACCTTTAATTATTACTTTAAATGAGTTATAATGCGGAGATTTTGTGTTTAGTTTATTAACTAACAATATACTGTGTTCGCCACAGACCTCTTCCATCATGTGTCAAATATCGCTTTCCTCGTTCAAGAGCTGAATTCGCGACACAAAGAGGGTGAGATTCCTCACCGGTGGCCTTGCCGCGCTGACAGGTTGAGGAACCCTCCTTGGAGAGCGCCTGTTAACTGTGACCCACCCGTCCTCTTCCCTCAATCTCCCTGAGGCAGGGTTCGCCTACCTGAGGGATGGGTGGCACGACCTTGGTGGGATAGGAGGCCCCTCCCCTACTCTGTGGCTTGGTGAGGGTCTGTTAGCGGTGTTTATATCCTGACGACGCGCGTGCCCCTCCTTCTTCGGTGGGATGGGGGAGAAAGTGGACGCCGAGCGAGGCGTTTGAGTAATCGAACGCCTCTCACCTTCAGTGGAAGGTAAGGAAGAGGGCAGTGATGCCTCGTCTCTTGGCATCGGACAGTCCCTATTCCTCATTGTGAAATCGGGAGCAGGAGTCTTTTCCTGAACGGGAAGGAGGTTGACCGCATCCCCTGAATGCTGCGTTTCTACCCCACATTCAGGGGGGGAGTTGGGGGAGGGGATTTCGTTTCCCTCGCTGCCCTACGCGCTTCTTGGGGCTTTGACTTGCTCAACAACTTCCGAGTAACTGGGCTTTGGGAGGAGCGTCTCTTTCAACGCATCTAACTCTGACCGGAATTGTTCTAGCGAAATTGCATTTTTCTGATTTTACACCACGTGTTGGTATTTCAGTTCAACTAACGACTTTTGTACCTCATTGTACTGTTTGGGGAGCACCGAAACGTCTACATCACCCATAGAGATTGCCGGTATTCTATGGAAATTAGTAACATAGAAGGTAATATTGTTTCTCATTATCCCGGAGTGTCGCCACTTTATTTATAATGTCGTTTAGGATATTCTCGTTTCTAGAATTACCTCTACGAGTTGGGAGGTTAGCACTGAACAGCGTGTTGAACTGTCCCCTCGCATGTTCTATTTCTTCCGAATCATAGAAATCATGACAAACAGATACGAGAAGGTCTGACCTAATATGATCTACTTTGTCAAATATAAAACATAACAAAGGATTTCCTACAAGAACACGATTTTCAGCAGCAGACGATCCCATTCCACCTGTATCGATGGAGGAGCAGGCTTGCGGTGGGGGGGGGGTGTAGATCTACAGATCTACAGAAGCTAAGGCTAACAAAAACCCTAAGATCCATTGTAAGGTTAGCCCGAGAAAAAGGAAAGAGGAGGGGGTTAAAAGAGGAAAATAAGGGGTTAAATAAGTTGCAAAACCTATCATTCGTGGGTTAAAATTCATTCAGAAAAAGAAAAAGAAAGACTCCCCATCATCATCCGCCGGCCACTGCCGACAAGTCGGAAAAATAGTCGAAGAGAATAGGAAAGGGGTGAAAGATGAAAAGAAGTAAAATAAGAACGCTTACAAACCATGCAAACACAGTCTTAACTCGCTGTCACACCATGCAAACTACAGACATGCAAGTAAAGAGAGTTACAGACATGCAAGTAAGGAGAGGATAAGGAAAAAAAAGTAGGTAAAGTATAACAAAAAGTGGATTAGTTTACGCTACGAGCTACAACTACGTTCGTGTTAGTCTAATTTTTTTTTTTTTCAATAATTTTATTGCTGGCATCACACGCTGGCATGTCACAAGCTGGCATTAATCGTCAACAGACTCATCCTCGACCACCACCCTAGAACTCCTGTTGCCAATTGTTTTTTATTTTAAACAACGTTAATATTTTTAAAATGCCTATCTAAATGGTTCTTAAACATATTAACGCTGGTAGAGTTCACGACTGACGCGGGAAGATTATTCCATTTATCAATTACTTTAAACGTAAAGAAGTTTTTAGCGATATTAGTACTGAAACGTCTGCCACGCAACTTAAATCCGTTATTACGAGTATTGCTGTTATCGAAAGTGAACAGTTTGTCAAAATTTACGTTGTCTATTTTATTAACGATTTTGAAAGCTTCAATAAGCTCCCCCCTTAATCTCCTAGTTTCGAGTGAATGCAAATCTAACTCTTTAATCCTATCTTCATAAGGCTTGTTGCGCAGTGACGGAATTAGTTTCGTGGCAGGACGCTAAACCCTTTCTAACCTATCAATATCCTCACGCAAATAAGGGCACCAAAACTGAACGGCATATTCAAATGAGGCCTGACTAGGGACTTGTAAAGGTGCAATATAATATTCTTTGATTTAAATTCGAAATTACGCGCTATGAAGCCTAACATCCTATTAGCTTTTGCGCAAGACTCCAGGCACTGGTTCCTAACTTCTAAATCCTTAGATACGCGTACGCCTAAATCTACTTCCTCGTCAACGCTCGATAACTCTCTATCATCCATCGTGTACATGTAATTATTATTACGAGAACCTATATGCAAAACTTTACATTTTTCTACGTTAAATTGCATCTGCCACTTATCCGTCCACTCCATAATCCTATTTACATCGTCTTGGAGCCTATTTCTATCGTCCTCGTTAACAACCTCACCGCCTATTTTAGTATCGTCCGCGAATTTTGACACGTTACTAGTCAGTCCTACATCTATGTCGTCAATGTAAATTACGAATAGGAATGGGCCTAACACTGAACCCTGAGGGACACCGCTACCTACATCCAACCACCCCGATTCACTAACATTAACAACGACCCTCTGTCTCCTAGCACGAAGCCATTCCTCTAACCAGTTAGCTACCTGACCGCGTATACCGTGCGCTTTAACCTTCGCAATTAATCTTCTATGCGGAACTGTATCGAACGCTTTTTTAAAATCTAAATAAATAACGTCAGCCGCTCTATGCCTATCGTATTCGCGCACTATTTCGTTATACAATTCTAACAAATTAGTTAAACAAGATCTATGGCGTCGAAACCATGGCCGTAACTACCTATGAGGTCACCGAGGTCCGGACCTCGGTAATTATTTCCTAAAAAAAAAAAAGAGACTGAACCGTTCTCCGTGTATGAAACGCATATTACCGCTTTTCTTTTGAAAAGAGGGAGCGTCGAGCGTTTTGTGTTTTGTGTTTAGTGTATAGCTTGGGTTGTGTTTGTAGATGTCATTTTGGTCTGAATTTTGCTCGTCCCGCCGCGCTCGAAAAAAATCTGGACCTCACTAATTTCTAAACCCTAGTTACGGCCCTGGTCGAAACCCATGCTGACTACTATTAATCAAATCGCGACTTTCTAAGTGATCAATGATACGATCCCTAACTACGGATTCCAAAAGTTTACCGACAATTGACGTTAAGCTAATGGGCCTATAATTGATAACTACTGTGCGGTTGCCTTTATTAAAAATGGGCGTGACGTTAGCTAATTTGAAGTCTTCGGGAATAATCCCCGCTTCCAGTGACTGATTAAAAATCTTAGTTAAGGGGCCTACGATAACGCCTTTCAAATCTTTCAGATGTCTAGGATAAAACGCGTCAGGGCCTGGAGCCTTGCTAACTTTTAGCCTATCGATATAATGCGCAATCTCACCCTCGTAAACAGTTATTTCATCCAAAATAGTCTCGCTGCTAAATGGAACGATATCGTCCACATCGGGGACATTATTGACGTCTTCTACGGTAAAAACTGTCGCAAAAAAGTTATTAAAAATACCCGCCATCGCCTGAGCGTCGGAAGCGAAAGCGCCATTAGCGTCCACGAGAGGGCCTATATTATCTTTTATCGGCTTACGATTATTCACTTAATCGAAAAACTTTTTTGGGTTATGTTTACTGTCCGCAGCTATAAGTATCTCTAAATTACGCTTAGCATTCCTAATGATCTTTAAACCTGACGTCGAAGCTCGATATATCTATTAGTTAGCTACCGTGTCATTGCGCTTATTAAGTCTATACGCTCTGTTACGCTCGTTTATGAACTCGCCTATTTCCCTAGTTCACCACTTGGACCTACCATGATTTCTAGCGCGCTTGGGCCTACGAGGAATAAACTCCTTTTCGATATTCAAGAAACTAACTTTAAACGCCTTCCAATGCAAATTTGCGTCATTACCCATAAATAAGTTATCCCAGTCCACTACTCTCATCCTATCCGCAAAACTATCAAAATCGACCCTACCAAAATCAGGGACTTCTATTACGTTACTATTCTTAGTGTTTTCTACCAATAACTTAAACCTAATAATTTGATGATCACTACATCCTGAACTCTCACCTACTTCTAAACCTTCAACTATATTTTCGCCATTCGTCATCACCACGTCTAAAATATTGTCACCGCGCGTTGGTTCGGTAACCATCTCTCGTAAAAAATTATCTTCCATGAACTCAATCAATCTCAAACTCTCATCGTTACCAGTAAAAGTCTTGTAATTAACGTTAGGGCAGTTAAAGTCTCCGACAACTACACTATCCCGATTACTAATAAAGTTACCAAGAAGTGTGTGTAAAATCTAGCATCGGTATCGAGGGGTTGAACGGGAGGTCGATAAACAACAACAAAATTTAAAGTAAAACTACGCGCCCTAACTTCAACGCATTAATTGCTGCCGGAAAATCTATCTTAACCTCAATAGCCCTCAGGGAATTTCGAATGTACAGCAAAACGCCGCCATCAATCCTATGTAATCTATCATTAGTAAAGAATTTAAAACCAGCTATATCAAGTTCCCCCAACAAGTCCCGAGTCACAGAATTTAACCACGTTTCAGTGATAGCAACTATATCGTAGTTGCCGGAATAAATTATCGCCTTAAATTCGTTTAATTTATTTTTAATACTACGCGCGTTACAATAAAAGACGTTTAAGTTATTTTTTACCACGGGTCGGCGTTTTAAACTATTTTTCACGTCGGGCATGCGTTTCCCGGACCCACAACGTTTAAAGAAGGCTTCGACCTATACAGCTTTCGAACGTTTTCGTCAATTAACCTACCTAGCCTAGCATTACCTATTTCATTAAAATGCACCCCCATCTTTTATAAAAAGGCTAGGATCACTGAATTCTGACCACAACTTCACGAAGGGTACATTTTCCTCAGCACAAATCTCTTCCAATTTAATATTCAAACATATTGTTTTTGACGTAATCCTAAGACCCAAACCGTGCCTAGGGTTAATACCTAGAACTAAAGACCTATCTGACCACGCATTCAGGGACCTAATTAACCCCCTGTATCTCTCCAAAAGGTCAGGCACTCTCGTATCGGGCCTATACGAGTCGTTGCCCCCTCCCATCGTCACCAACATCGAGTGACGGGAGGCAACATCAATCCTATCCACTTCGTCTCTAATTCTGTCAACCCTGGCCCCTGGGAGACAGACCCTCCTCCTCTTGGTTGGATTCCGTTCAACGAACTCTGTGTCCATATGGCGCACTAAAGAGTCCCCAATTAAAATAGTTTCCCCCTCGTTCACGTCCCTATCCAAATGGGCAAAAGGGTTCGAAACCTCGATAGGGGGGATTCCTATCACCTAACGTACGTGGCCTAGCTCCACCCTTAACTTCTCTAAATCCCTCCCCATCTACTAATCTCGGACCAACTTTAACCACTTCCTCAACTCTATCCAACCTTCCCGATAAGCTACCTAAACTAGAAACTAGGTTACGCACTTCACCCTTCAAATTACTAACGTCTTCAACGTTAGTATTGGTTCGGCTTTCGTCAACTGTAGCCCTACCCCTGCCCTCATCAAGCGTCGCAAGTCTTTCTGTTACCTCACGTACACTACGTTTTATGTCAACTATTTCCTCCCTTAAGTCGTAAAAGAAACAAACCGATCTCTCGGTAATCGCCATAGGACCGCCGTTATTATCCTTAAAATCCGTATACCACCGATTTACCCCACACCTAACACACGACGCTTTCTGCGACGGCATCGCGCAAGTTAAATTATTTTATAACCGTCACAAGTTTAAGTTAAATTAAGCCGGCACGCTATGAAAACTTCTAAATCGCTAAAAACCACTAATATTCAATTACTTAACTATAACAATGTGAATATAAACGCAAGTATATAAAATTCGGAGCTATTTAAGAATAGGGACCCCAGCCTTCTTTAGTTAGCTTTATAAGGCTAACTAACGAAAATATCATGACCTAACCTAACCAATCGTCAAGGGCGTACAGTTAACCTAACGATTGGTTAGGTTAGGTCGTGATATTTTCGTTAGTTAGCCTTATAAGCCTAACTAAAGACGGCTGGGGTCCCTATTCTTCAATAACTCCTAAAATTCAAAACTTTCCAAAAGTAAAGTTATTGGCAATATCCAAAAGTAGAAGCAATATCAGAGAGCTCAAGAAATGCGTCCGTTCAGTACAGAGTCTGGCTGACCCAGATGGTGGTGGGTGGTTGGGGTGAAGATGGAGGGAACGCCGATAGGGGGTCCCACTTCTCGTCCCTTTAAATAATGGTCCAGATGCCACCGTTTTGATGCTCAGGCATCTTTTCACATTAATTATGTAACTATTAATAGCTATGACAGATAAAAGTATGTACGCGGAGTCACTGTACGATTATAACGAATGAAACATACATTTCCCGCGGTCACCGTCAAAAGTTTTTACTATTAAACGGAAGATTCGTAGTGTAGACGGTGGGAGTGGGGCGGGAGGAGAAGAAGGGGAAGGAGATGCTGGTAGGAGTGCCCCCTTCTTGTCCCTTTAAATCACGTTCCAGATACGACCAGCTCCATGCACGACCATCCTTTCACATTAATTATCACGACACTATTACCCATTATAACATGCTAAGTATATACGCGGGATCACTGTGTATTCAAGAACATATCTAAATTTTCCGCGGAAACAATCAAGAACTTTTACTATTTAACGACAGACGAGCAGCCCACCCGTGAGGCATCCTCTCAGTAGCATTCTCTCGCTTAGGATGCTATAACAGATGTATAACAGGAAAAGATCAGAAGAAAAGGAGAACTGGGAAGAGCACAAATTCAGCAAAGTATACAAAGAGGACGTGCTAAACAGAGCATACATAGAGAGGGATAAAACAGTGGAGTTCCTGGTAAGAGGGTCACTGAGACCAGAATATGAACGGCTGGTGGTGGCAGCACAAGACGATATTTATATCGAGGGTAAAAATGAAACTGAGATGTGCAGGCTGTGCTTAAAGAGCCCAGAGACTGTGAGTCACATACTAGCTGGATGCGAAATACTCCTACACAGGAAACTACACAGACAGACACAATGCAGTCTGCAAGCTAATCCACTTCAAGCTGTGTAAGAAATATGAAATAGGGCTAGAAACAGAAAAGTATTGGGAACATATTCCACAAGGAATAGAAGACAATGATAAAATGCTGCTCCTATATGATCATGAGATACCAACTGACATCAGGGTATCAGGATACAGGCCAGACATAGTAGTGAGAGAGGAGGGTAACAAATGTCTCTTGGTGGAAGTAGGAGTTCCAGCAGACTGGAATGTGGCTAACTATAAAAGGGAAAAGGTCTTAAAATACCAGAGACTCAAACATGAAATATGGAGAATGTGGACTGTAGAACCCGAGATCATCCCAATAGTGGTGGGAGCGACATGCGCAATAAAGAAATCTACAGTGGGGTTCCTTGACCAACTGCCCATAAGCATAACATCTGGAGAAATTGTAGGGGAGATACTACGATACAGCACCTCTATCTTACACCTAGTACTAGGCTGTGCCTAAAAATTCCTTAGGGTTAAGGTGTAACTCCGGAAGTAAGAAACTTTCTCCAGCTGGAGTAGAAGGGAAAAACAAAAAGAAAATGGAGAGTTACATCAGTTCTTGGCTAATTGATGACATTGTTTAATAATTTCATTCAGCTTAATAATAAACAAGAAAAATGAAGACGGTTGAGCCGACAGAGATTGAGCGGACAAAGATTGAGCGGACAAAGATTGAGCAGACAGAGATTGAGCCTAAGTTCTGCGTGTCAAATCTTTTCATTAAATGTAGAAGTTAGAATGAAATGTAATGGTCTCTTGTATTTACTGTTCACCACCACAGCAACGACATTTTTCTGTATTAGGAAGCGTACAGAGTAGCCACAAAGTCCCTTTGCAGTGAAATTATAGCATATCTGTATGTTGCCCTTGTTTTTCATGCAAAGGGACTTTGTGGCCACCCTGTATATTGCAGAGATTATTAAATCAAAAGGTGAAAATAAAATTAAAATCCAAGCATCAAAAATGTTGCCAACAGAGACTCGAAGTCCATAGATGGGAGATAAAAAAGCTAAAATAGCAAATAACGCGTCACTTTCGATTTTCAAAAACAAATTTTTTAATAAATTTTTGTGAAGTTACATTCATTAAATGTAAGATTTAGAAGGGGGTTATTTACGATAATACAGGGTGGCCACAAAAACCTTTTGCATGAAAAACAAAGCTAACATACAGATATGCTGTAATTTCACTGCAAAGGGACTTTGTGGCCACTCTGTATATTTTAGTGTTGCTCACCAATATTGCAAAAATTTAAATCTAAGAAAACTGAGGTAAAAAGTTTGAGGTGCAAAACGGACGTAGTCCTGAGTTTTAAAGTTGCGTGAGTGATCTTTCAGTCTTTTAGAAAATGAATAAGTTAGGATGGTGGAAGAAATATTCTTTTTTTTAATGCACTTCTAATACACTTTTAATTTAATACACTTTATTTAAGAAAAAGATTAGGTTAACAACAACATCGTAAAATTCAACGGATAACTTGCTTCGAACTACAGTAGATCGGTTCACAATAAATGTAAATTACTTTTGTATTTTCTTTTACGATTTTTACGTGTGGGCAGAAAGTCTGGGCACCCCCTCAAAATATTTGCATATCTAATTTTTACATCTCATATTTACATATCTAATTTTGGATAGTCTCTAGGAGCGCTCCATTTTTCAGTATTAAACATACACTCATAAAACATATACCATTTGAAAGCTCATATTTTTCTGAGTCTAAAAATGTAGTAATCCAAAAGTATCAATAGCAAATAAAAAGTAACTAGATTTAATTAATTGTTTGACGCGTGACGTCATTAACTACATTATAAAGGTTGGCTAAGTTATAAATCTTCAGTCTCTGTTGTAAGATGGTATTTTTGGTAATTGTTACGCTAACCTAACCTAACATGAATATGTTATTACATTATCATTTGTATAATTTAGGTATCGGGGGTACGGGGGCGGAGCCCCCGTAAAGATCATGCATCACAAATTGATCGGTATAGGGTTTTATATTTAAACCTAGTTACTTTTTATTTGCTATTGATACTTTTGGATTACTACATTTTTAGACTCAGAAAAATGTAAGCTTTCAAATGGTATATGTTTTATGAGTGTACTGTATGTTTAATATTGAAAAATGGAGCGCTCCTAGATATTTACCCTAATTTTTAGCATTTTTAGTTATTTTTGTTAAATTAAAAATTAAATTAAATATTAAAAATGTCAATATGCAATAAATTCTTTCTTTCATGTAGGCCCGACACTATCTTATTTTAAGGGGGTGCCCAGACATATTGCTCACCCTGTACAATTCACGCGTGTGTATCTTCTTTATGACAATAGGTTTTACGAGTTACTACAAAATATTACTGACCAGAATAGGTCGCATGGGTGAAACGCAGCAGAACTTAGAACTCGCATTGGTACTGTAGGCTATCTCTCCCCACCAATTTTGACAGAATATTTTTGTTAAAACTAACGAAAATATCACGACTTAACCTAACCAATTATCAAGGGCGTACAGTTGATCTATTAGTAAATAGTAAATACTATTCTTCCAGAAACAAACAATGTTATAATTAATAACACTGGCCAACAAAATTAAACTTTTTTTTCTCATCACAAACATGATCACACTTTTGTTAATGCATTTTTCGCGCTGATTCCGAATCTGGTTTTATTTCTTTTCTAGCACGTATAGTTATATAGATACACTGGTTTTGATATTTTTAAGTTTTTGATATTGCTATAAGAAAATTTATGGATGTATAGATCACATTTAGGAATGCTAAACAACAAATACATCATATACCTTATTCAATGTACTTATAAATAAAGAATATATACATTATTTTATTAAAAGCGCTGTGAGTGTGATTTCCTTTTGTAAATTTGGCCTGGATTGTCACGATACAGCATCCAACAATGGTCCGCCATCATGCTTTCATTCCAATATCCTTGGTAGCGCATCTGAATATCTTGATAGAAGCGCTCTCCTTGCTCGTCACTCACTGCACCAAGGTTTTCAGGAAAGAAATCTAAGTGGGAATGCAGGAAGTGAATTTTTAACGACATTCGACACTCCATTTCTTTGAAGGCATCAAGGAGGTTCTTGACTCCATCCTTATACGCAGGTGACTTGTTGCTTCCAAGAAAGTTTTCACATATCCATTTGAACGCCAGCCAAGCCTTCAATTCCAGCGGACTTAGGACTTTTTCAAATTCAGTGTCATTCAAAACCTCCCTTATTTGTGGCCCAACAAAAATTCCTTCCTTCAATTTTGCTGCAGTAACCTTCGGAAATTTCTTTGAAAGGTATTGGAACCCTTCAGAATTGACTTTACCCATTGCTTTAACAAAATTCTTCATTAAACCAAGTTTAATGTGAAGAGGTGGCAGATAGATCTTTTGGGGATCCACTAAAGGGACAGACTGGACATTGCTTATCCCTGGGACATATGTATGCCTAAGTGGCCAGTCACTTTTGGTGTAATGTTCTATAGTGGCGCGACTGTCCCACAGGCAAAGGAAACAACAAAATTTTGTGAATCCTGACTGCATACCCATAAGCATTCCTATAACTTTTAGATCTCCACAAACATTTCATTGATGACTGTCGTATTTGATTGCCTTAAGTAGTATATCCATATTGTCATATGTCTCTTTTAGATGGACGGAATGGGCAATGGGGATGGATGGCATTATATTACCATTATGCAAAAGAACTGCTTTCAGGCTTCTCTGCGACGAATCAATAAAGAGGCGCCACTCAGATGCCACATACGTCTGAGATATGGCTGTAAATAGTCCATTGATGTCATGGCAATAACAGAGAGGACCGTCTACTGAAAAGAATGCTGTTAATTCAAAATTCCGCTTTCGGTAGTAACTAATATGAACATTGTTCTCAAGTAAATTGTTCTCCTTTAGTCTTGAGGCGAGAAGCTCTGATTTCTCTTTAGACAGCGATAAGTCTCTAACAAGATCATTCAACTGTCCTTGGGTTAACTTTTTAGGCTCTAAATGTCTACTTTCAAAAGTGTACTCTGGTTCTGTAGATGGTCCGGAAACGCCAGTTGCACCTTCATCACTTTCCATGTCATCTATGATAGAATCTAGCCTATCACTTGGGGGAATTGGAATGGGCAATGTTTCATCATGTTTTACTGGTCTACGTGCTGAATCCAAGTTTGGATATACAATCTGGTGTTTGTTCTTGGCAGAAAACCCCATTAAGTTCACACTACAAAAATAACAGTCTTCATGATGATCTCTCGGCTCCCTCCATATCATGGGTATGGCAAATGGCATTGAAGCTTTCATTTTGTTAAGCCAATCACGTAATCCATTTGAACAGCCAGAACAGATTTGATGTGGCGCCCATGGTTTATCTTGGTCACCTACAGTAGATGGCAACCAAAGTATAGCTTGTATATTTTCTTAATGTCGGTTGTAATACTTCGTCGCTGTGTTTTAGTTGTCAACTGGCCGCATACGAAACAGAACTTGTCGGGGTCATTCTTACATTGTCGAGGCATGTTGAGTGACCTGAGCAAACTATAAATTCAAAAAAATGTACACCAACTTGACACAACAAGTTCTTGGACTGGACTGATCTTTTGACACACAAAGCACGGCGTTGTTGCCTGAATCACAATGCTGCTAGACGTAAAAGCTCACACCTGAAATACATAAGATGTATAATTAAGATAATTGAAATAAATAAGATGAATAAACTAAAAAAACATAATAAAATAAACACAATCAAATGTTGAAATATTAGTATTTTGCCTATTTAAAATGGTTAAATCTGTGTAGTTATATATATGCCTTCATCTTGAAAACTATACGTGCTAGAAAATATCTGAATGCAGGTTTGGAATCAGCATGAAAAATGCTATCCAGCCACCACAAATTTTACTCTGATGAAAAATCTTTGTTGACCAGTGTAATAGATCAACTGTACGCCCTTGATAATTGGTTAGGTTAAGTCGTGATATTTTCATTAGTTTTAACGAAAATATTCTGTCAAAATTGATGGGGGGGAGATAACCTACTGTACAAGTACCCTCGCATTAACTACTTGGTCAAGAAGGAACACCCAACAAATACTTTAAGTAGAAACTAACATCAGAAGTCAAACTGGAACTCAAATCAACTTTCTTAATAAAACGTACAGCGTACGTGTAAAACGTCCCAGCGTATGCCAGACAAGCGTGTGAATTAGATTTTCACAATTTTATCATTTCAAGTTATTAGGCTTTTCGTTTGACTGGGCACACGAATATATATACACTACGGTCTCGTTTTAAGCTTCAGGATTTTATACCAAATGAAACTTCTAAGTTTCATTGGTGTTGTCAGTAGTTTATAAATTATATTTTTTACATTGCATTATGCATTTCTATATTGTATTATGAAGTCACTAAAAATAATTACTCAAGAAAACTATAAAAGCCTTAGCAACAACGATATATTTAAAATAGCGATCAAAGAGAGACCAAATCGTATGGAAATACAGTAGGCCCTACATATCGAAATATATCACACCTCAACGAAACACTTAAATTTCATTCACTCTACGGTCACCGGCTGGAGAAAGGGGAAAGGAATAAAATTTCATGCGTTAATATATGGGTTTCTTGAGAAATATACAGTTTCTGAAAAAAGTTCGTCTAGAAATAAATTCCTAAAAGCACAAAAAATTACTAATCAGAATTTTTACAGTTGCTTGAAAACATCCTCCAGTTGCTGCTGAGTGATTTCATGAATTGCATTTGTGATCCTGGCACTAAGTTTGGGACTAGTATGTTTCATGGACTGCTCTCGATTTTCCTACAAAATTGCAAACAAGGGCAGTCGATGACCCTGATTTTGTTTCTGCAATCGGTTTTTTTGAGAAACCTAACCTAACGTAACCTAACCTAGAAAAATGTATACTAGAAAAATGTATTTTTGACTAAAAAAGTGCATAACTTAACATGTTATTACATTATCATTTGTATAATTTAGGTCTCTGGGGTACGGGGGCGGAGCCCCCGTAAAGATCACGCATCACGAATTGATCGGTATAGGGTTCACTTTGTGATGCGTGATCTTTACGGGGCTCCCCCCGCCCCCCGAGACCTAAATTATACAAATGATAATGTAATAACATGTTGTTATGCACTTTTTTAGTCAAAAATACATTTTTCTAGTATACATTTTTCTAGGTAAGGTTAGGTCAGGTTAGGTTAGGTTAGGTTTCTCAAAAAAACCGATTGCAGAAACAAAATCAGGGTCATTGACTGCCCTTGTTTGCAACTTTGTAGGAAAATCGAGAGCAGTCCATGAAACATACTAGGTCCCTAAGTTTATCCAAAGAATGTGGTTTTGATGGGTAATCAATAAACAACACTAGAATAGAATATAATAGAATAACCTTTATTAATAATAATAAAATAAATCAATTTTTTCAATTTACAATGACATGAATAACTGTGAAGCTCGACTATTTATTTTATTTAATTTGGCCCTTAAGCTTTAGGCTTTACTGGGCTCTTATTAAAAATAAGGAGCTAGTTGTTATTAATTAATAATAATAAATAAATAAATAAGTATTATTAATAGTTAAAACATGTATTACAATATTAAACGATAGTAATGGACAATATTAAACAATATTAGTGGACACTAATCCTAGATTTTTGTTAGTATGGTTAGTATGGTTAGTATGTTAGTATGATTATATCGTTGAGCTTTAGTAGGTTTAGCTCTTTAAATAATGCACTAGAGTGATCAAGGAAATCATCATCAGATAATAACTTTATTGCTCGTTTTTGGATGACAAAGATACCATTTAATGCGTTATTAGCGGAGATTCCCCAAACAAGGGTGCAGTATGTTATATAAGGAAGAACAAGAGTATGATAAAGAGTCAATAAAACTTGTTTAGGGACTACATTTCTAAGTTTAAACATTATAGCAACGCTCTTTGAAATCTTTTTCGCGATATAATTTACATGATCACTCCATTGCAAATTCTTATCTAGCATTACACCAAGAAATTTTGTTACAGTACACTCCTTTATGGCGATTTCATTAACATTAAGTTCATCAAGATATACATTTCTTTTATTAGTAAAAATCATGAAATTTGTTTTACTGGTATTTAGGAAAAGTTTATTGGTGGTCAATCATTTCATTACGCTGATGAATTCTGAATGAAATATATTCTTAGCTGTATTAACATCTTTGCAAGAAAAAGAGACAGTTGTATCATCTGCAAACATTATGAAGTTCAGTATATCACATGAACGTGGAAGGTCATTTATATATAATAAAAATAACAGTGGACCCAGAACTGAACCCTGTGGTACACCATGTTTGACAAGCGTTTTAGTTGAGCAAACCTTATTTACTGATACAAAATGATATCTATTGGACAAATAACTTTTAAACCAATCACTGACTGCTCCTCTAAAGCCGTAACAATATAATTTATTAAGTAGAATATTATGGTCTATTACATCAAACGCCTTACTCAAATCCATAAATATTGATATATTATGTCTTTGTTCTCCTTAGCTATATTTACATATTCCATAAGATTTAAAATATCCATTTCCCTTGTTTTATTATTACGGAAGCCATACTGATTTGGAGATGATAAATTGTAGGATTCTAAATATCGCTGCATTCTACTTTTTACAATTTTTTCAAAAACTTTGCTGAACACGGATAATGAACACACCGGCCTGTAATTTGTTGCTAGTGTAGGATCACCCCCTTTTAAAAAGGGGTGTTATACAACCAGTTTTTAGCACTGATGGGAATATTCCTTTGGAAATACTTTGATTGATAATCTTAGCCAAAGTTACAGATATCTTATCTTTAACAAGTTTCAACGTAGCCCCTTAAAACTAGTTCACTGGGGACAGGTCAGGTGAGCGAGGTGTCCAAGAAATTGCTTCACCGCTACTGATCCATTTGGCTGGAAAGACTTTATTTAAGAACTGTCACACATTCATAGTGGCATATTGGCAGGAAGAAGGTGCTATCTCAAAGACTTATCCTCTTAGTTTCCCTGCCACTATAACCTGAATGTGCGTCAGTTTTTTAAAGAAGTCCTTCCACCTAAGTGGATCGGTGGAGGTGTACCAATTGTTTGACCATCTCGTTGAACTAAGTTGTTGTACCCATTGGACTAGTTTTAAGGAGCCACGTTAAAAGTGTAGTTTACCCATTAAAACTACATTCTTTGGATGAATTTAGGGCTAGGATCACAAATACAAGGTGTCCAGGAAGTCCATGACAATTCGACAAAGAATGCACCAAACAGAATTGCCAGGGACTTTATGGACACCCTGTACAATTCATGAAATCACTCAACAGCAACTGGAGAATATTTTTAAACAGCTGCAAAATCGAACTGAACGATGTATCGCGAAAAATGGCAAGTATGTCGAGCCCTAGAAATTTGTAATGTAGTATGTTAAAAACTTTAATAATTATACTTTTATATGTCGTTTACAATTTGCTTCTGTCATGTATACATAAAAGACTATTAAATTTTAAAGTTGCACAAGGACTTTGTAATCACCCTGTACTCGTACTTGGATCAAATACTCTCTTGAATTTATTGCAGGTTAAACAAAATCGATCACAATTTACATTAATAATAAATTTTGTATTGATGCCGCAACAATTTTAACATTACTTCTATTGGTTTAGCTCGAGAAAAGCATGTAAACTCATAACTAACTACCACTTTAACTCGTGTGCAGCTGGAATGTGCAATGAATTACCAATTTACAGAGACTTAACCCTCAGCTACTATCGTTGGGTCAATTCTGACCCTGAGTACATTTGTTTATTTTATCATGGAAAATAATGATAGTAGTTAAGGATTAAAAATGGGCAGAAAGTCAGAAATTTTCTTAGAGAAATACTTCTTTTGTAAGTGCGTCAGGCAGACGCACTTACAAAAGAAGGCTACAGTCAGAAATAGATGGCCTTCCTTCTTCAAATATAACGGGTGTGCCATGAAAAAAGGGTACATTTTAAAAAGGCTATAAAATCAACATTTGTCATTTAATTTTAATAAAACTTCTACACAATAAAACATATGTATTTATCTATATGCAAAGTTTTCAGACTAAAATATCAAATAATTCAAATTCTATCAACATTTAACGAAAGAGTATGATTTTTCTACTTAACATGCAAAAATTATTAAACCTTTTTAATATTTTTTTATAAAAATAACTTTTAACGTAAAATTTACCCGAAATTATAAAAAAAATTGTTCGAAATGCTTTCCTTCCATTTCAATAACTTTTTCATTCTTGGCCGGAATTCATCTATGGCTCGATTTACTTGTTCCTGTGGAAGCTCTTCCCATTTTTGAATGATGATCTCGTGTAAATGAGCGACATCTTTTATCCTAGTCCTGTAGACTCGCTCTGCTAAGTTCTCCCATATTCCGGCCAAGAATAAAAAAAGTTATTGAAATGGAAGGAAAACATTTCCAACAATTTTTTTAATAACTTCAAGTAAATTTTACGTTAAAAATTATTTTTATAAAAACAATATTAAAAAGGTCTAATAATTTTTGCATGTTAAGTAGAAAAATCATACTCTTTCGTTAAATGTTGAGAGAATTTGAATTATTTCATATTTTAGTATGAAAACTTGTTTGCATAAGATAAATACATGTTTTATTGTGTAGAAGTTTTATTAAAATTAAATGACAAATGTTGATTTTATAGCCTTTTTAAGATGTACCCCCCCTTTTTTTTATGGCATACCGATCCAAATGCAAAAAGGAGGATCTTTTCCAAATGGACGACCCCACGGGATTTAGCTGAAAATTTGTATATTAATAAATTTTTATATTCTAATAACGAAAATGACATTATTTTCCTGGAGAAATATGCGCAACATACGAAAAAAATTGCATTTATATGCACACTAGTTTGCATGGCGCATGACCGTTATCTAGTTTACACCGTTCATGACGCCCGGATACGAGGTTGCTGTGTGGGTCCCGGTTAATTGAATGCCTGGTTAGGTCAATTGAGTGGCCGGTTAGGTCAACTGTACGCCCTTGACGATTGGTTAGGTTAAGTAGTGATATTTTCGTTAAAAGGATTGGTTAAGTAGTGATATTTTCGTTAAAACGATTGGTTACAAGGAAAAGAAGTACCTCAAAAGGCCTTGCGGCCCATACCGAGGAGGTACCAATGGCAACGGGTGCCACGGAAAATTTTCTACACCCTCAAATAGTGTGCAAGATTTGGTCTAACCTTTTCTTGAACTGATCCACAGAAGAACTGTTCACAACTTCTGAAGGTAACCTGTTCCACGTGTCACAGATCTTATACGTAAAGTAATTCCCACACACATTAGTCCTAAACCGTTTCAAATCCAACTTCCAACCATTGTTGCGAGTTGGGTTATCATTTAAACTAAACATGCTTCTAAAATCGACATCGTTGAACCCGCGTAAGAGCTTGAAAACCTCGATCAGTTGATCGCGCAGCCTCCGAGTTTCCAGCGAAAACAAGTTCAGGGCGCGTAACTGTCGATTGTAGCCCATATGCCTAACGGAAGGGATTAACTTTGTGGCCCTCGCCTGCACTCGCTCCAGCCTCTCAATATCTTTCCTGAGGGTGGGCGACCAGAACTGCACAGCATACTCCAGGTGCTACCGAACAAGGGAATTATACAGAGAGAACACAATCTCCTTGTTCCGAAACTGAAATTGCCTCCTGATATAACCCAACAGCTTCTGGGCTTTCTTTTCCCCCTCTACGCACTGTTTCGTAAACTTAAGGTCGCTGCTAATTAGCACACCAAAGTCCTTTTCCAAATCAGTCGCCTCGATATTACTCCCCAACATGGAGTAGTCCGACTTGGGATTGGCGTAGCCAATGTGCATCACCTTGCATTTACCCAAGTTAAACGGCATTTGCCATTTTTCGGACCACTCTCCTATCCTACGTAGGTCCGCACGCAGTTGCTCGATCGCCTCTGGCGTCCCAACATTGACCCCAAGCTTGGTGCCATCAGCGAATTTGGCGATCCGACTGACGATGCCACCGTCAATATCATTTATGTAAATGATAAACAACAGTGGCCCCAAAACGGAACCCTGAGGAACCCCACTAGTGACCGAGGCCCAACCCGAACTAGCCTCTTTAATTACAACCCTCTGCCGCCTATTATTCAGCCAGTTTTCAATCCACCTACCTACTTCCCCACCGATACCCAGCGCGCGCACTTTCGCCATTAGCCGGCGGTGAGGTACCTTATCAAAGGCTTTCTCAAACTCGAGATAAAGTATATCAATCGCCCTACTCTTATCATACTCACTCAACATGACGTGGAAAAACTCGAGCAAGTTGGTGAGACACGACCTATGCCGTCTAAACCCATGTTGGGAGTCCCCAAGCAGCTTGTAGGAATCCAAATGGTCAACGATCCTATCCACTATTATCCCCTCTAATAATTTACCTACAACTGAAGTGAGACTAATGGGACGATAGTTCCCTGGACTTTCGTGATCCCCTTTCTTAAAGATAGGGGTCACGTTGGCTTCCCTCCAGTCATCAGGCACCTGGCCCGTCTCCAACGATTTGTTGAAGACTGTAGCCAGGTGGGGGCCAACTGGTCGCGCACCTCCCGCAACACTCTGGGGAGAAACTGGTCTGGCCCAGGAGCCTTAAACGCGCTCAGTTTGTGTATTCTATCGGCAACGACTGTCGCGGTACATCGAACACTATCCAGGCCAGCACCTTCGTGCCTCACGCCTGGCTCGAGGATGATGCGGGTGTCCTCCCTGGTGAACACTCCCGCAAAGTACTCATTAAACACATTGGCGATGTCGGCGTCGGAGGTCCGCAGAACGCCGCTTCGGTCCTTTAACTCCTTAGGGTTCCCCTTGCAGAGGCTTGCAACCAGTAGTTCTTTGTTACGTTTCGCTAGCCTAACTTTCGCCTTCACTTCCCTACACAGGCGGAAATACGCTTCAGTGTTCTCATGGGAACGATTGGCCTTCGCCCTCCTATACGCTACTTTCCTATTTCGGATAGCCGAAGCGATGTCACGATTGAACCACTTAGGCTGCGTTGAAGCAGGGGTGACCGATTTTGAGGGTATGGCAGCAGACTGCAGCACCATAAACTCGTCCCGGAATGCACTCCACACTCCCTGAACATCGCCGCCGACCTCTAACCCCATCTCACCTACGCTATCCCTGAGGCTAACAAAGTCCGCCCGCCGGAGATCGAGCTTACTGCCTCTCGAGTTACTACGCTTCACCCGAGGGACGCACACACGGAACCTAATCAGACCATGATCACTCCCGCCCAACGATTCGTCAACGGTGAGGCCAGTGACGAGGTTGTCTTCTGTCGTGAATACTAAGTCTAGAACGCTTTCGCCTCGTGTAGGCTCATTGACCCACTGAGTGAGGAAGTTCTCATCAGCAAAGTCAACTAGCCTCCTCCCTTCAGCATCAGCAGTCCTGTCCTTCCACTTTATGCCGCGACAGTTGAAGTCTCCTAAAACTACACACACCCTATCCCCTAGCAGGCTACAGAGTTCGGTGTACAGGACTGTATCCTCCTCGAGAAGGAGATGCAGAGGTCTGTACACCAAAATTAACCTATAGTTCGTCCCTCCCACGTTCAGATCGACGCCAAGCAGCTCCCGTTCCGACCGGAACTGGCAGTCAACCGGACTCAACGTGTCCCTCACGTATATTAGTACCCCTACCCCCTCCCCACGGGTGCGGTCTTTGCGAAACATTCTATACCCGGGAATTTCGAACTCCCCAACATAGTCCCTACGATCAGTATGAATCCAGGACTCGGTGATAGCAACGATATCCTGGTTTTCTGATGCTAAGAGCGCCCGTAGCTCGCAAAACTTATTCCTAATCGACCTAGCATTAAAAAGCATTGCACGGAGGGAGCCTTCCCTATTCTGACCGCACCCTAGCACGACCCATTTCCCGAACAGCCAGGGTTGTCGGGAGTTGAAGAACCCCTCACCAACGAGGGGTCAACTTCCGCAGGAGCCTGAGCCCCCTCCAACGTGGAAGGAGGGTCACCCACCTGTACCTGGACGCACCCTTCAGTTGAAGGTACGTCCGCCACCGGCTCAACATCATCTCTCCCCGGTGGGGGCCCGTCATCGCTCCCCGGGCTCGACCTCACCATTCTGTATAGGTGCCGGTCGAGCAGCGCGCCTAGCACACCTTTACCCTTGTCATTGAGGTGGACACCATCCCTCTGGTAAAGGTCCCACCTACCAAAAAATGCGTCGAACGGGTCAATAAACCTCACGCCCAGAGGGACGCACAAGTCTTGCACCCTCTCGTTGATGCCAATGACCTTACTGAGCGCGTGGTCACTGGCATTCATTCGCGGTAAAATACCCATCAACATTCCCCTGTCTGTCTTCAGTTTTAGATCATCCGCAAGAGACATGATCTCGGTGATGATCCCTTTTGTAAGACCTACCCTACCGCCTTTGAGGAACAGGTCGTTGCCACCAGCGTGGACAACGATCGCAGTCCTCCGACTAGCCACGCGCAGCTTCGCTACCTCCTTCCTTGAGTGCGCCGTTCCCCGCCCAGGTAAGCACCTTACCTTCCTCCCATCCCGGTTTGCAGAAGCAAAGTACTTCTTCTGGCTCCTGATCTGCGAGTCCCCACCCAAAACGGTGTCTTCCTCCTTCGCGCACAAGAGACTAAAGCGGTTGGAGGTCCTGACAGGGGCAACTGGGGTCTCAGGCTTCGGCTTCGCAGCCTTCTTGCCCGAGACCTTTCGATACCCGTCGCCACCCATAGACGTACTTACACCACCCGACCCATTATTTCATCAGCATCATTTTCTGTAATATAATAATGAAAATTATTTTTGCAGTTTATTAAAGTTCCCCAGAACTGTTTTTTTTTTGTGGTTGAAACCTTTTCTTTGGTTATTCAAAATGGGACTACTTGGAAATTTAGACCGAAACTTAGTTTGTTCTGGATGAGACTTTGTTTGAGACTAAATATTTAGCGGAGACTAAATTTTCACATCAAAATACCAGTAGAAATATAATTGCCGTCACTGTTTCGCGGCACACTTCAGAAGGCTTCGCGGCACACTGGTTCAGAACCACTGACTTAACCTAACCAATCGTCAAGGGCGTACAGTTGACCTAATCGGGCATTCAATTGACCGGGGGCAACTCTCAAGTAGATAGATCACAGCACTGCATTATCATATGCTCACACTACAACAATAATATTCAGACTAAACTGGGTCTAAGCAGGCAACACATAAACATTAATAACAACAACAGAAATTACTGTTTATGCGAGTTCGTATGGAGAAAAAGGTATGCAAATGAAGATTTATTTATTAAAATATTATTAAATATTGCAAATTTTAATAAATAAAGGATGTTATCTGCGTTTTATTTTGTAAAACCCACTAAGGGGTTCCAAAAAATCTTAGCCTCCCATTTGCAGCTTACATGTTTACTTATATCGGAATAGTTTTTAGTGATTATAAAAATATATACAATTCTTTATTTATTGCAGGTATTAAAATTACTCTAGCTGATATAGTGATAATATAATGGCTTCTCAATTAATTGGTGATTCGGAGAGGCAACATGTGATAGATCGCATACGAGCAATAACATTTCGGGAAGCTCGTGAAGCTGGAGCCACCTTTATAACACATTCATGGGTTGCCAAAAAGTTGCGAAGAAGTGAGGACTTCGTCAAAAGAAATTGGAATAAAACTTTGGATGAATGTGAAATGTATACAACCAAATCTGGGCGCCCAAATTTGCCACTCTCTCAGGAAACAAAGGACATCATTGAAAGCGGTACGCGTAAGCGGAAAAACAGCTGTGCTAAACTTTCTAGAGAGATCGAAGTGTTGAGAGGAAAGATCGTTAGTGGTGAGATCATTCGACTGTACCGTCATAGGCAAGGTTTAAAGCCTTGGCATGAACTTCAAAAGCCAAGAAAAACTCAACTTAACATCGATGACAGAATGTGGTTTGCTCATTATCTTGAAGATTGGGATGTGGATGATTTCATTCATTTAGCTGTCTCCGATGAATTTTTTGTTTACGTAACACGTCGGCCTAACTACCAAAATGATGGAGTGTGGGCCACAACACCAGATGAAATCGATGACAATGAACATTATCGCGAATTATTAAAAAGCCCAGACTGTGTTGGTGTGTTTGTTTTGTTCACTGCAAAGAAGCTCATGTGGGTGCTGAAGCCAAATGGTCAGAGTTGAGATGGACAGTATTTTCGTGGTATTGTTCTATCCCAGCATGTCATTCCTTTTCTAAGAAACCCAGACAATGTTATGGATGTCGATCAGGTCACACTTCTGCACGATGAGGGCCCCTGCTTTAAGGCATTAGCCACTCAACAGTTGTTGCGGAACCATGAGATCGATTTCTTTGGAAATGAAGAATGGCCAGGAAATTCTCCTGACCTGAACGTCTGTGAACACATTGGATCAGTTATAAAGGACAAGGTTGAATGTCTCTTGTTTCAAGAACCTGCAGCAAATCGATTTTCGAAGGATACAATGACGCAACACATTGAAACTGTTTTAGCAAATTTGCGTAACGATCAAGATCTATTCACGTCACTTTTGGCAAGATACCCAAAGCGAATTCAGGCTGTCTTGGAAGCCAATGGCGGGAACACCAAGTTTTAATTGTTTCTCATTAAAGGCAGGATTAAATTCTCTTTTGTAAGGTATGTTTAGTTTTACTGTACCTCTAATGGTACACACACACACACACACACACACAGGGAAAAGGAAACACGAAATCCGAGCGCTTTCCTGATATATTCACATCTTCAGGGACAAGAAAGAAATAGACAGAATTTACTAAGTAAATGAGTTAAATACACAAGCGAAAAGAATTCCCCAATAGGCAACTCAATTTAAAAAACAACCATAAAACAATCTAAAGATTTTTCCCCAATAGATAACTTAATCTAAAGGCTACTAAATTATTGAATACATAGAAACTATATAAAGGAAATTAGACAATTAACATGTACACAAAAAATTATAACAGTTATTAGAAATAGTATTTAATTAAAACAGGCAATTAGGTGGCAAGAATCTAAGGAAACAAAAGCCATGATGCAATCGTCGAAACGTGCTCCTTCCAGAATATTCCATTACCTATTGGGGAAGCGAAGAATTCCCCAATAGGCAACTCAATCTAAAAACACTCTAAAAATTTTTCCCAATAGCAAACCTGTTCAAAAGTCTACTAAACTATCGAGTACATAAAGACTATATAAAAGAAATAATACAATTAAAATGTACACATAAAAATGTTAACAATTATTAACATAATATTTATTTAATTAAAGCAAACAATTAAGTGGCAAGAATGTGGTCAAAATAATACACCACCTTTCTAACAATGTACGAGTCTAATTTATAAAGCCCAGGGCTTTAAGAACAAAATCCACATTATTCTTGATCACACTCGATTCAATTATATTTCTACTAACAATAGATTTACTAAAACTTAATTTGGAGGCATCTTTCCAGTCAATGGGATGATTAGTATCTCTTACGTGAATGAAAATGGCGTTAGATTCCTGGCCGGTTCTTATACTGTATTTATGCTGCTTAATACGTAACTCTAGTGTCTTGCCAGTTTGACCAATGTAAAATTTATCACATATTGTGCATGGAATTTTATATACACAACCCTGTTCACTTAAAGGGGAGTTTTTAATCAATGAATTCTTAATTACATCTAAATTTCTGAACGCGATATTTACGTTAAAAGTCCTCAGCAGTTTGGGTAGATCAAGGAAATTTTCTTTAAATGGTAATGCTAAGACGTTTTTTGTGGTATAAGGAGTCTTGTCTTTTACCCCGTAGAAGGTTTTCTTTGCCATTTTTAAAGATTTATCTATGCAGTTCTTTGGATATTTTAAATCAAACGCAATTTTATATATTTTACTAATTTCATCATCAATGAACTCTGGGCTACAAATTCGTAAGCATCTTAGGAACAAAGTAGAAAAAACGGTTCGTTTTATGTTAATGTGGTGAGCCGAATAATAATGTATATAGGCACAATCATTAGTGGGTTTTCTGTAAATATTGTACTTTAAACTTTTTTCCGGAACTATATATTAAAACATCTAAAAATGAGATCGATGAATCTTTTTCTATTTCAACTGTAAAATTGATAGAGGGAATTAAATTATTAAGCTTGGGTAAGAATTCATTGCGATTTAAAGTTTCTGGCCAAAGACAAAGAACATCATCTACATATCTGAACCACGGAACGTAATTTGGCAGAATCTTCCTTAATAATTTACTTTCAAAAAACTCCATATACTGTATAAGTTACTTAAAATGGGAGAGAGGGGGTTTCCCATAGCCATACCAAATTTCTGCCTAAAATATTCATTATTAAACACAAATTTCGAGTCTACTATGCACAGCTTAATTAATTATATAATGGTAGTTACAGGTAATGGCAAATTATACTTAACCAATTCTTCCGAAAGAAAAACTAATAGATCCTCCACCGGGACTCTTGTAAATAAAGAGGTAACATCAAAGCTTACCAATCTAAAATTGTAATTGACACTGATACTATTTAATATTTCTACAAGGTCTACATTATTATTTATGTGTGTGAGTGTGAAATTGTGCCCAGGAGAGGATTAAGGATGGATACAAACCATTTGGACACCTTATATGAGATAGATCCTATAGAGCTAACAATTGGCCTTGCAGGATTATTTGGCTTATGAGTTTTAATTAGACCATACATATAGGGTAATGACGGCGAAGTACTCAAAAACTGTTTAAGTAATATTTCTTTACCCTTCAAAAGTTGCTTAATTTTCTTGTTAAACGTCTTGGTATTACCACTTAAAGAAGATTGCCTTGATCTATCGAAACTGCTGAGGACTTTTAACATAAATATCGCGTTCAGGAATTTAGATGTAATTAAGAATTCATTGATTAAAAACTCCCCTTTAAGTGAACAGGGTTGTGTATATAAAATTCCATGCACAATATGTAATAAATTTTACATTGGTCAAACTGGCAAGACACTAGAGTTACGTATTAAGCAGCATAAATACAGTATGAAAACCGGCCAGGAATCTAACGCCATTTTCATTCACGTAAGAGATACTAATCATCCCATTGACTGGAAAAATGCCTCCAAATTAAGTTTTAGTGAATCTATTGTTAGTAGAAATATAATTGAATCGAGTGTGATCAAGAATAATGCGGATTTTGTTCTTAATATTAGCCCTGGGCTTTATAAATTAGACTCGTACATTGTTAGAAAGGTGGTGTATTATTTTGACCGCATTCTTGCCACTTAATTGTTTGCTTTAATTAAATAAATATTATTTTAATAATTGCTAAAATATTTGTGTGTACATTTTAATTGTATTATTTCTTTTATATAGTCTTTATGTACTCGATAGTTTAGTAGACTTTTGAACAGGTTATCTACTGGGAAAAAAATTTTAGATTGTTTTTAGATTGAGTTGCCTATTGGGGAATTCTTCGCTTCCCCAATCGGTAATGGAATATTCTGGAAAGAGCACGTGTCGACGATTGCACCATGGCTTTTGTTTCCTTAGATTCTTGCCACTTAATTGCCTGTTTTAATTAAATACTATTTCTAATAACTGTTATAATTTTTTGTGTACATGTTAATTTTCTAATTTCCTCTATATAGTTTTTATGCATTCAATAATTTAGTAGCCTTTAGATTAAGTTATCTATTGGGGAAAAAATCTTTAGATTGTTTTATGGTTGTTTTTTAAATTGAGTTGCCTATTGGGGAATTTTTTTCGCTTGTGTATTTAACTCATTTACTTAGTAAATTCTGTCTATTTCTTTCTTGTCCCTGAAGATGTGAATATATCACGAAAGCGCTCGGATTTCGTGTTTCCTTTTCCTTTTCCCAGTGGCTCTTTGCTTATTAAAAAGATCACGTGTTGTTCTGTGATTTTATTGCATACATATATATATATATATATATATATATTATATATATATATATATATATCTCCTCGAACATCTTTCAAATGATTCCTCATTTCACGAAGATGAAGCTTGTCCCTCTCCTCTCTCTCTCTCTCTCTCTATATATATATATATATATGATGAACACCAACAAAGAAAAATGAAAAGCGATTCCTTGTGGGTGTGCATCATTTATTTATTTCACGTGTTTAATTGTAGAATTCATCCCAAGTATATATAAAATTATGTTCTCAATGCGGAGTGCCACACAAACATTGTGACATTAGTAAATTAGTTTGATATTGTGGGCCTTATTTCATTTTCTTTAAGTGTCCCTTGCCACGCATTTACTCTGTCTATTCAATTTAATGGTACAAGTATAGGTAAAAAAAAAGGTCAAGATTTAGAACATGGTTTTATTTCTTGTGTCCTTTTTAAATTTTCTTATAATATAATTTTATTAACTGTATTTCAATATGGCGCCAGGGTCCCTATTTCATAAAACATCTGATGTCAATATTTCATTCCGAATATGTTTATTTGTCAAGGCTTTTCTAAGTTTTCATTGAAAACAGTAAAGTTGAGGAAGTTGAAATTATTTTCCATACTACTACTACTACTACTGATAATAATAATAAAATAATGATGATGATGCCATGCAATTTATTGTTCTATTCATATATGTACCGGATATACATTAGGTGTAACAAAAAAAAAAATATATATATATATATATATATATAGTACAGTATATATATATATATATTATTATATATATATATATATATATATATATATATATATACACACCAATTAATAATGGCCAGTTATGTAACCAGTTTGATGCGTAAATCGGTAGTATAAGGAATGATGATAATTACAATTAATTGATAGTGTTATAAGTGATTGTTATTAATAAATGTTGAGGCCGAGGTCACCAGATCTTTTGGATCAAAGAATGTTATTCTACAGATCTACAGAAGCTAAGGCTAACAAAGATCCTAAGATTCACTCTAAGGTTATCCCGAGAGAAAGAAAAGAGTAGGCGTCAGAGAGACGTAAACTACACTTGCTCCGAATCTTTTGTCTCCTGATCGAGGCTGTTCCAGAGGTTGGGTCCTGTTTAGGGTTGCCAGATTTTTCAAATGCCCATGCGGGACAAAAATTGTAGATAACACTGGGGAACAAATTTCAACTTTTTGTCTATTGAATTAGATTTGACAGTTAGTTCTAGGTAATTTGGGTGCGCTGAGCACGAACTTTTACTCGGTTTTGCTCTATCAGGTCCTGATTTTACTCAACACCCCTCCTCTCGTCGTATTCATAAAAAGGTTTTTTTCTCAATACTCGCTAAGTCTTTTTGCAGTTACACATTATGCAACTAGGTTTTTATCTAGGTATTTGTACCTATTGTTATGGTATTGTTGTATTATGTATATTTTTATATGTAACACCCTAAAAATATTTTTAATTTTGTCATTTTTAACCCATTTTAATATTAGTAAATTAAGCTAAAAATATCATAGAATTCTAAAATTTTCTCGAGCGTTCCTGTTCTCTGTAGAGTATTCTAGAGGGACAACTAAAATATATAAAAGCGACTCGTTTCCAGAGTTAATCAGTCAATTCAATCAGTCAGTCAGTCAGTCAGTCAGTTGAGTTAGTTAATTAAGTTTGGGCATTAACATAATTTTGAGTTGGCATATGATTTAGTGAGTAATTTTCATCGTGATTTAATATAGTTGATTTAATTAGACGTAATTTATATTGTACCTACTCATCCGTGTTTCTAGTTTAATTTCATAGATTGTAAGTACCTATTTCATAATAAGTACCTATTTAAACTAATTTTTGTGTTTATATTTCAGATTTTCTTAAATTTTATGAATTAAGGGCTTTAAATACCTTTACAAATTGGCAGAACAAACAAGCAATATGTCATCAAGCACTAGAAAGTTCAAATGCAAAAACAACCCTGATTCCTTCTGTTATATATGTGGAAATTTTACACTTCCACATCAACGAGCAAATATAACTGACTTCGTAAAAAGAGCTCACTTAGCTTATTTTGGCATAAAACTGGGGGACCAAGATAAATCGTGGGCTCCACATAAAGCCTGCACTATATGCATTGTGCGACATTGGACGAAGGGTTCGGATTCAAAAATACCTTTTGGAGTTCCGATGGTAAGTTTATGATTTCATAAAACTACGTAATTTAATCACTAGTATACTGTAACTTACCTAAATGTAATTGTAACTTAGGTACATAAACAAAAATTTACAGAAAATGTTTATAAGAATCTCAAATATTGCATAAGGTTGAAACACATAGAAATGTTAAATGTTTGGGTGATAACTTTTGATAAAATTCATAAAAACAAGTCTCTCGTCGCTTTTGTTAACGCTTTACAATTTTTTTTCCATATCAGGTGTGGCGAGAGCCTACTAACCACGAGACCGATTGCTACCTTTGCTTTGTCAAGACTTCGGGCTTCACTAAGAAAAATAAACATTGTATCGAGTACCCAAATTTCGACACCGCGATACGACCTGTGCTACATTCAAATGAGATCCCCATTCCAAAATTTAAGGGTCTGCCAACTCAAGAATTAGTTGAAGATGTTCCTGAAAATATTGTTATGCACTTTGAGGAGTCAGACACCGATTTTGACCCCAGCGTATTTGAAAGTCAAAACGATCCGGAAAAGTTTAACCAGGCCGAGTTGAATGATCTTGTAAGGGATCTAAATTTGCCAAAAAAGGCTGCGGAAATTTTAGCTTCAAGACTTAAAGAGAAAAACTTGCTTACTTCAAACACATACATTTCATTTTACAGAAAAAGAGAAGAAGAACTTGTTAAATATTTTAGAACAGAGGATAGTTTAGTATATTGCTGCGACATAGTTGGTTTGTTGAAGAAGATGGGGGAAAAGAAAAGTATGAACATATAGAAAAGGTTTTAAATCTTATCAAATATAGGGAGCACGAGTGGATCATATGTGTTGACTTAAAAATGGTTAATTTTCTGCTAGGACAACAAGGAGGGTATACTAAATATCCCTGCTTCCTTTGCTTATGGGACAGCAGAGCCAAGGAAGAACATTATTTCAAACAAATCTGGCCAGCAAGAACATCACTTACTGTCGGAGAAAAAAACGTAATTAATCCACCTTTAGTGAGCAGAGATAAAATCATATTTCCTCCTCTGCATATAAAACTAGGCCTCATTAAACAATATGTAAAAGCTTTAGATACGAACGGCGAGTGTTTCAAATACATAACTTCAAAATTTCCAAGTTTAAGTTATGAAAAAATCAAGGCGGGAATTTTCGACGGTCCACAAATAAGAACAATGATTAAAGACAGCAATTTTCCTAATGTCATGAATGAACGCGAAAAAAATGGCTGGTTCTCATTCGTGGACTTGATAGAAAACTTTTTAGGCAATTATAGGGCAGATAACTACGAAGAAATCGTAAAAAAACTTTTAAGGGACTACAAAGAGTTAGGATGCAATATGAGCATAAAAATGCATTTTTTGAATAGCCATCTTGACCAATTTCCAAGTAATTTAGGTGATGTAAGTGACGAACAAGGGGAGAGATTCCACCAAGATATCCAAATTATGGAGGAACGGTACCAAGGCCGCTGGGATTCCCACATGATGGCTGATTACTGCTGGTGCTTGAAAAGAGACCTGCCATCAACAAGCAAATACGCTAGAAAGTCTTACAAAAGAAAATTTTTGCCACAGTGAAAGCTTCATATCTGTTTGTTTTTTTATTTTAAGTCATTTCTATCGTTATAATGTAATTTTACTGTAGTTTGAACTGCTTGTATTCATGAAACTTGAAAAAAAAATTTAACACATGACTTAATTTTTTAGTCCTAATTTGAAAAATCTGGAAAATGGCACATAGGCTGTCGACAAGAATCAGGACCTGATAGAGCCAAACCGAGTTGAAATTCGTATTCAGCGCACCCAAATTACCTAGAATCAAGTGTCAGATATCATTCAATAAAATACGTGTTGCCCAGTGTAATTAATTAAAAAAAATATTCTAAATCTTATAAATAAAATCAAGTGTGTGTGTGTGTGTGTGTGTGTGTGTGTGTGTGTGTGTGTGTGTTCCTCTTTCACGCAAAAACTTTCACGCAAATGTGGCAATTTACACGAACAATTTCTTATAAATAGTAGGCATACTTACAGATTTTATTTGAATTACACAATCTCAAGTTGTATGGTCAAGCAATCGCAGG